>JAPYYT010000144.1:0-219706 GCA_030522565.1 Ceratosolen corneri | reverse complement strand
GGGGTCGCGCCAGCCCGTCCGTAGCTCCGTCGGAGGCCTGGTGACGCGCTCGCTTGACGGTCACTCCCCACTCTTGGCCTTGCGGGACACCTCGTCGTCGCGATCCTCGCGGGTTCCCGCTCCCGACGTGCCCTAGTGCTCGTGCATGTTCCTCGCGTGCGCGCGCCGCCCCCGATCGATTGGAGGCCCGATCAGCCAGCATGGAGGAAAGCCTCCCCTGAGAAGACCGAATCCACGCAGCCTCGGACAGGAGGCGCTTGGGTTACTACTGGCTTGCTCGCCCGGGGCCAGTAGCAATTGGCCGGGGTCTCGCTCGATCCTAATGGAGGGGACTGAAGGGAGCTGCAGCTGCAGTTGTGATTTCCTCCCGAGGACGCGTGACTTTCTCTGAGACGAGACATTATTGGCTAGTTTCTTTTATTCCGTGTCGTAGGAAAGTTCATCATGGTAATGTTTCGCATGCTTTACGATACGGCTGCTCGTGCACCATAGCTATGTAGTTTCATTTTGAGGATGGCCTATTGGACTTTACAGTAGTTCGTGTTTCGTTATCAAATCATTGTTCTTCTATTCTTTTTTTCCTTCCTCTTATTTATTTTTTATTATTTGTTTATAATAGTGTTATAACGTTAGAGTACGTAGAGAAAGTGTCTTATGACACGTGTGAGGTGAAGTTCTAATAGTAGGTATGGAGCTACAGAAATTATGTTTTCATCGGTGCACCTCTTCTGGATTGGATTTTAGAATACGGTGATTGTCAATATGCATACATTACATATACATACAGACACGGACACACACACACACACACCCACACACCCGCAAACATTCATAGTGCATACGTGCATACATGCGTGCATACGTGTATATATATATATATATTTATATATATGCATGTATACGCATGTATATATGTGTGTGTGTATATTAGAGTTACGCAAAATTATTGTCACTAGCTAAGTTGTCTTTTTACGCTAAAACATAAAACTGCACTTCAATTTTTTATACCTGGATTCAATTCAATCCCCTTTTGATCAATATTTACATGCAAATAAATGTTATCCCGTCATTTAAAAGTCTTTCGTATTGCAACTGAAAATATATTACATTTTTTGCGTAATTATGAAAACAATGAAAAGAATTATTGAACTAAATTATAATAAAATCATATTTTTATAAACTTGCTCGCAACACTTCAAAACTGTATATAATGCTTTTTAATTTAATGAATAAAATAAGATTTTATATTTAACTTCTATTTAACCAAATATAATAATTTAATATAATTGTGAACTTTAAATACAAATTAGCCTTACTTAAGCACGAAATAATAATTTAGATAATTGTTTAACATCAATTTAATTTTCATGAAAAATTTTAATTCTTTAATACTATAATTTATATAAAATTTAACTAAAAATTACAAATTCAAATTTAAATTCTAATTTTTCCTTATTTTATATTCATTTTACCATACATTAATAGCTAATATTTATGTATAAATAATTTATATTTATTTTACAAAAGTGAACGATGAAACATTTATTTAGTGTCGATGAATTAGTTACAGAGATGAATAATATGAATAACATCAATTACAAATGTAAAATTATAAAATTTTAAATAATGAAATGTTAAACAATGAAAATTATAATGAATTATTATTATTAAAATAAGCGTTTTTACAATTGAGACTTTCTAAGCATAAAAAAATATATGTAAATTTTCAGTTTTCAAAATGTTTGCAAATAGAATTAATTAACAGTGGATTATAAATAATTCGCATTATAAGAAGTAATAATAAAATATTTCAATTTGATTCATATAGAATTACTTAGATTATCGATAAAATTATTCTCTATATATAATAAAATATTTTAATCTAATTATTGCCGAAGTAATGAAAAAATATTGAAAATACAAAAATATTACCAAAACTATTTTGTTTTGCGTGGACTATTATGCTAATTCTACTTTTATTGAATTTTTTAAAAGTTATTTATAATTTTACATTCTTAAATATATAGATTATGTATGTAAGTTTTATTATTTTGAAACAAAATTATTTCTGTTCTTTAACAGCATAATGTTATAATTAAATTATAGAATATATTCAAACGAGACGTAAAATACTCGTTCAGAGATTTTTAATAATAAATATTATGATAACATAAAATAAATGTTTTAATAATTATTTTCGTGTTCATGAATAAAAGACTATCTTTATTCAAAAAAAAAAAAAAAAAAAAAAAAATAAGAAATTGGACACATAGTAACATAACAAATGAGTTAGGAACTTTAGAATACTTCAGAAAGAAATTATTTTTGTCAAATTCACATAAAACGATTTTATATTTATTTAGTATTTAAAATGATTTAAATATAACTGTTAATAGAGTAAAAAATCATGGCATTGTCAATAATGACATAGAATTTGTCTTTACTAATTTTCTGTTGTACTTGACCCATTTGAAAATGTATTTATTAGTTTACTTAAGTTTTATTTAAAGTTATTGATTGTACATTTAAAGTATTCAAGTATTTTAAACGTGTTTCTTTAAAAAATTTAAATCCTTAAATTATATATTATCTAGTAGATTCCATGACAGATAGACAAAATTGTTTATTATTGAAATTTATATTTCACGTTGGGAATTATTTTGAGATAAGAAAATATTTAATATCTTTATAAAATCAAAGATTATTATTTAAATTAATTTTAATAATGTAAAGAATATGATAAAATATCAATATTCTCATGTTAATACAAATATTATATTTAGTATTAATATTTGATCGTTTAAATTATTGAACTATAATTATATAATGTGACATTTATGTTGTAAAACATTTATTAAGCTAAACTTGCTTGACTCATTATTTTCACTGTGAAATAAAAATATATTCTTATTATTATCAAACTATATTTGATGTATTTTATATTTGTATGACTTAGATCTTTTTGAAGAGCCTAATTTCACATAAAAATTTTAACAAATTATTTAATTAAACTTATAATAAATAGATTCATAATAAATATATATCAACTCATGTAAAATATTTGTAATAGTAATTAATAATAATGATATTTATAATAAATCTTTCTACAATAACGCGATAAATTTAAGTTTACAAATTGATAGATGAATAAATGAACTTAAAAGATTTAAGCTTATAAATTCAATATTTTTATAAGTAATAAAATCAATTTTATCACACTAGATGATAAATCTTGAGGGAAATAATAAATAATGTTTTTCTAATATCTTTTTCACTATTCGTAGTAATTCGCTATACCGATAACATTTAGCATTAGTAAAATACAAATAATTTTTATATTTGTGCTTTAATTTTTCATGTAAAAAATATGTAAAATTAAATGCGTTTTTATACACGTGATTGTGTTACATTAATCTATCATTAATAATATTATGATAATTTAATTAAGTAAAACCATAATTGAAATTGTAAATAGCACTTAAATTTGTATTTGTAGTACTTACTTTTGCATTACATGATTCACGTTTACGTAAAAGCAGTTGCATACTTGTGCTAATATTTATTAGAGTAAGATGACATTCAAATAGTATCTAAATAGTGTTGAATAACGATCAACATTTTATTCATTGTATGTTTTGAAATATTGTGTTCTATTTTTAAATAAAATATTTGGATAAATAGATTGACTTGGGAATTAATGTTATTTAATACCATTAATCAATTTCAGTTTTAGTTTTAGTTTAGATATACTACGCTCGTGCAGCTTGAAAAACGAAATGCAATGTAATGAAAAATTAAAATCATAATCATTTTAAATAATTAATAAATTATTGAATCAATGCTTGCATTTGTTATGGAAAATTTTTCAAAAAATCATCTGAGTATTAGAATCATAATGTTAAAACCGTTTCACGTTAATTTTATGTGAAGTATAATATGTAAAAATTATTAAATATTCTAGTATAATTATTACGATGTATTTAGACTTCGTTTGATCATAAAATATGTATTTTCAACCAATTCGTAGTAAATTTTCTAAGTAAATTTCCATTCCTTTCTTTAAAATTGTAAATTTTCGCACGAAATTGGCTTGTGTAACTATCCTTTTTGCCTATTTTTTTGTTTTGAAAGCAATTCCTTTTCTGTTGAGATAAATAAGTGATATTGGCTCGAATTGCAGGCAAATTTTTGCTAATACACGATACGTGTGCTCTTACACGGTAATATAAATTTCTAATAATTTCTTAAATTTTTCCATTTTTAATGTTAACTGCTCCAACTTTTATATTTGCAACAATACTCACGCATAACGTATTATTTGATTAAACGGTTGCGTGTATCACTTCAAAGCAGTTGAGTTGCTTTGTAATAACTTTAACTGATTTCTTCTACTATTTTATCGATCCCGTCAATAGTAATGTTTGCATGTATCTTAAGAGATTGTTTTCTTTTACGAAAACATTGTTTATGAAATTTTATATAATGTGTCTTTCAATCCTTATTTCCCAAGATAAAAGCAATGGGTTTGGCACTTATAGGTCACAGAATTTACAGCATTTTAAAGAATAAAAGCCTTTGTAGTTTTATATAACTGCCCCGTGTTTGCTTTTACTTACTTAAAAAAAAAAAAAAAAAATTAAATACGTTCATTTGTCAATGTCAAAATTTTAATTATTTCATTGAGAGCTAAGCTATAATATAATTATCTTTATTCGGTGAATTTCATTCAATATTTATTAATCTTGCAATTAAAAGACTTGCATATCACTAAAGAACATTAGATATTATTTAATTTTTTGAACGTAAGAGCGTTTCTTAAAAACATTGATTACTAATTATCGATATACATTATATCGTGGGATGATGAGAAGAAATATGAGAATAAAAGTGAGAAAATATAATAATATAAACTCAGAAATTTCAGTTTCACAATAGATACGTCCCTAATCAAGTGATTTTTATTTTATTTTTATATATTGTAGTGTGAATAATGTATAATCCAACAACTGCTCTATGTCACCAATGCACTAATTTATATTATCCGAGTAAGCAAATAAATATAATTGTTAAGAAATATAGAGAGATTTTATTTGTAATTAAAATTTAATAAAAGCCTAGAAAACTGACGTAAAATAAATATGAAATGCCAAAAAAACTGCTTAACACTGGAGTTGTTGATACACCAGAATCTATTCTAATTATAATATTTCGTTAAGAAATAATAATTTGAAAAAATAGATGGCAAAGAGGTTTTTAGTATTAGAAAAAATATTTTCTTGCTATATGTATATATAACAGCTTTGTACAATCAAATTATTATTGCAAATTTTTTCGCAAAATCAATTGTTATATTGAATGCTTGAATGCTTCATTTATTTTATGAAATATTTTGCTCCAATAAAATTTTTAATTTAACAAATTCCAACTTACTGTAATTATTGATTTAAGAGTGGTGGATTAATGATTTTCATACGGTGGAATTTTATAATTATGTCGATAATAATAAGAGTAATATTTTAAAGGATAGACAGTCATGAATGCCTAATAAATAAATATGCGATAATAAATATGCGAAAAATGAAATGTATGGATTGAAATATTTGGAAATAAAAATGTATAGAGTATATTATTTATGAAATTTATAATATACTCTCATTTTATAATGAACATCGGGTCTTTTATAAATACGTAAACTGTTCAATAAAAGAACTTGTAACTTCTAATAGAAAAATTGAGAAATATCAACGAATAAATGTTCGTTCGCTAAAATAGGTGTATTGCTCGAACATTTCGTAGGCTCGAGATTTCTAAAACGCTGAGAAACTTCTCGCACGGCGAGATCACGTGTGATTACATTTAATATCTGTTTTAATAGTCCAAATAGTACAAATAATTCGTAGCCGAATGTAAAGTTTTATTCCACAAACGATGCCAAGGGAGCAACATAAGACTCCGAGTGATCGATGTAAATAAAGCAAAGAAGAATGAGAAGGGAGATTTACTCGATAAATATCTCGAATGGAAAACTTGCTCTGCTGGATCCTCATTGCTCATTCTTCATAGGTTTGTTTCGATCCACCACCACTTCATCACGCATACTGAACGCATTTGACCGAAAAATCCCAGAGAGGCGCGCACGACTTGAATAAACAATAAACGCTTGGGAAGCACACACGCACAATTTGTTTTTTCACATCTTTCCCCCAACGCTCGATGCCCGCTGGCTTATAAATATAATCTTGTTTATATGCGTATGCTGTGCTCCTTATACGAAGGCTTAGGCACTAATTTTCCCCAACTCGTTCCCGAAAATGTGGAAAGCTCATCGTGTCCCTCGCACGTACACACAGAAACCAACTACTTCTGCCACACTAACACGTCGTGTGGGCCTTGTAGGTGCACGTGCACTATTCACAAGAGCTCCTGTCATTTCATTTGTCATAGGATTCCTCCTACGAGTCTTATATCCGCTTTCGAAGGGCGTTCGAGTGATCGGGAAAATAGTCAGAGCAGCGTCTCCGCGAGGGCAAAGAGGACAGAAGAGACGAGTAAAAAGCTTCGTCGAATTTCTAATCGAGCATGGACAAACCTAATTTCCTACCTTATTTTTATGCTGTTCCTCTGCTGTACATTTCTCACGTCATACAATTTACTTCATGTGGACGATTATTATTGTGCTTCGAATATACGAATCAGAGGCAGAAACAGATTCTTACGATGAAATAACATTTTCATGTTTATTAGGTACACGCTTTTTATTAATATTTTTTTACATTTTTTGTTTATTGCATAATGGATATTGAACTACATTTTATTCTGAATTTATAGATAAATAATTTTTCTCGTATTATTGAAGAACTTTATTATTACTTCGCATTTAATGGAGACAGCGTTATTCCAAGCATACAAATGCATTGAAATATTAAAAAAAAATGAAAGTAAATGAAACGCTCACCTATTTATTTAATTAATTAATAACCATTTTAATAAGGACATTGACAAAAGAAGCTGGAATTTTTTATATCTTTACAACAATTATTTAGCATCAAATCTTATTCTTAGAAATTTTATAAAATATTTTACAAAGGAAAAGCTCTATTTATAAAGAAAATTGAAATTGATATGTAATGCGACAATAGAATCTTATATCTTATATTAAATCTTAAATTACGTTAAAAACACAATGAAATTTCATTAATTATAAAAAATATAATAATATAATATATTATTCTATTATTATGGCGACGTCAAAAAAAAAAAAAAGGAATATTATACAACTATTTTATTATAATGTTTGTAAATAAATTATTTAATAGTATGCATTATTAGTTTAGCTTTTTTTTGTCTGTACGTTCGTTGAATTTCAAAATTTTTCATTCGTTAATTGCATCTTCTCGTAAAAGCTTAATGTCAATTACTTTTGATATTATCATATTTAATTTTTAATATGATGTTATCAATGATTAGTTTATCTTATTCATACCTCAGGTACTAATGATCTCATACACTTATTGTCATTTAACACCATAATGTATACATTCACTCGATCAAAAGTAAATTGCCCAGCTTTATTAACAAATACGGCTTATAGACGTTTGTGGCATACTCGTTATATCGACTTTAATAGTCCAGTAACTTCTTTAATAATAAATTATAGTTCATAGTAGTTTTATCAACTAACTAGTTTTGTAGAATAATTATATAATTATATTATATATATATATATTATTATGTATATATAAAATAATATTGATATATGTAAATATACTTAGATTATAATACGAAGAAAGTGTAACAATTTAATGTGATTATTATGAAATTAAATGACTACAATAGCCGAATATTTCTATTTCACGTACAATTTAGCTGTTTATTATTAAACTTTGGTTATTGAAAATTTTATAATATCCATTTTTTAGTCAAATAAACCAGAGAATTTCATGCTATTTCGATAAAGCAGGCTTATGTAATACGATATGAGGTAATCTTTAATAATTAACTATTTATGCTTAATGTTCCAATAAAATTATTCACATTTTATGCACAACAGTATGGAAATATTTTATTGACAAACGTTGTTTCTAACATAAATTTCCTTATAATATAAAAATATATAAAACAAAAATATAATATCAACATTCACAGTACTAATTTCAATAAAATTATTTAATCTCAAAATTTGACAACTTTTACTATACACGTTTTTATGAACAAAAAATGTTTAAATAAAAATTTTGTAACCATTTGTTTCATAATAAAATATAGCCGTATATAGTATAAATTTTATTTTTAGATCTTGCATAAGATCTTATATTGTAATTCTTATATTTTATTTTTTTATATATCCTATTTTTTCTGAGGAGTTATTTTTATCACCTACACACTTAATAATTAGATCTCTTCAAGTTCACATAATTTATAAGCCATTTATTGATTATATTGATTAAATGTATGAAAATCTTTTACAAAATTAAGACAATTGATTACTTAACTTTACCAACAAGTTACGTTCTCTAATTTGACTTATGAAATACTATTAACTCGTCTATCCGTATATGCTGATGGCTGCAATTATTATAGACATATAATGTACATATGCAATTTACTTATATATATATAATTAAAGACTAATAATTAAGAAGTAAATATATATAATGTATCAACATAAAAATTAATTATAGATACAAATAATATGAAAAAAATAAAATCAACGTTCTTACGTCTTCTAATTAAATTAAGTAATGTTATATTTTACTGCACATAACGGCATTAGCATTGATCTTACTATGTTTAGAAAATACTGTAAAAATTAAAGTTGACATTATTTGTAAAATTGTCAAAAGTTCCACAATAGGCAGCTTATTTTACTTTTATCTGCTCTGTATATTTAAATTTACAAATCATAATATAATTTTTTCGTATAATCTATATTACTTAAATTTTATTATTAAACAGTTTTTATTAAATGATAATTTAGAATATTTCATGAAATAAAACGTTGAATTAATTTTCTAATAAGAATTTGTTATCAAATATATTATTCATTCAAATATATTATTCAAAGATTTTAATATTTTAAGTATACAAATTTTTACAAAAGTATACAAAATGTATAAATCAGAGTTTATCCAATTTCATAGGAATATATTTTATATGGACTTTGAAATTTATATTCGGGAATTTAGGTCAAAGTATATTTATAATGTTATAAAAATGTAATATCTTCTCAAATAATTAAATTTCAAGTATAACAGAAAGTTTTCTGCTAAGTAATGCTGACTTTTACTGAAAGATTTTTGCTAAAAAAGATGCTCTTTTTTAATTTTGTTATTTTTCTTTAATATTTTAATATACTCAAGCTTTATAGAGTGGTTGCTGGTGGCGACATCACCATTTTCTAAAAACTACTGTTACTTCCATCTTCCAATCTATTTTGTCTTATTTTATTTATCCGTCGACTAAAAACTGTTACAGAAAATATAATATTTCATTGTATTAACTACTGGCGTTTCATTATAAATTATTATTTTGAAAATCTATATTATATTACAGATATTTTAGCACAAAACAATTAAAAGTAAAAAATATTTAATAAATTGGGAAAATCATATTTAAGTATCCAATAATTATCTAATAACTACAATGAATATTTAATAATTGAACTTCAATTAAAAGACTTAAATTCTATAATAATTATTAGAAATGCAATTATGGTATTTATAGATTTTGTTAATAATTAAGTAATAAATGCGTATATGCATTTACTTTTATAGTTTATATTTACAAATTTTATCATGCATATAAAAGATGTGATAAATTGTGATCAATTAAGTATTACGAAATTACACAATACGTACGTAATATTTGTCATAGATTTTTTTAAATATCACCAACTAACACTATATCTTAATTAAAATTAATTTTGTATGATCTCTTATTCCTCATTCCTACATATATATTAATAATTTCATGGTGAATAGCAATATCTGTTTACACGTACGGACGCACACAGTTATCTACGCTTTTAACAATATATTTCTAATAAACGTGTATTGGCATTTATAATCATGCTATTATTAATTTCGCTTTATTCCCATCGTTTTTATACGTAGCAACTCACCGGAGTATATGACTGATCTCATTAGAAGTGAATTAGAACTAATTGCTATTTTCATTTGAAACTTTAACTATTTATATATCTCGTTAATTTCCTATTTAATAATGAATACTTATTTTCGTATTGGTCTAGAGACATTTCAACATTACCGTTACTTGCGCTTATTCAATATAAAATTTCTTACAAATTTTGAAACTATATATTTAATTTTCGAGTAAATTTAACATGATATAATTGGTCAGAGATGTTTTTTGTTATAAAAAAATTTTGTACGAACGATTCATTTTCTATTATGATTATTAAATACAATGATAAATAACTGCCTTGAATGCACAATAATAAGGATAATTAATTTACGAATTATTTCTTACTTCCTGCAATATCCCTTTTTAAAAATATAATTAAATGTTCCTATCTTAATAGAGGCATGAGAAAAAAAAGTTGGAAACCTTTAAAAATCCATGATTATACAATGTCAGTTTATTAGATTGCCCGAGGGTGAAGAGTGTAAAAGCATAATAATAATGCTCGTACCTGATAACTAGTATCCCGTAACAGAAAATCAGTCGAACGCTCGCACAACGTGAGCATGAATAAAGTAAGAAAATCGCAAGGATGTGCATAGAGTAATAAAAAAATCAGAAATGAATCACATTTTATATATTTATGATACATCAATGCAGATCCCGAAATAATAACAGCATCGTTTGATATCTCCATCTATGTCTTTGAGATTTCAACCCCCTTCTCTATTGATCTAACCGATCGTAAAAAATTGTTTTTGTCTTTCAACGGTTGAGCCGCTCATTCGAAGGGATTTTATTTACATTTAATACTTGACAGGTTTGTCAATGTTAAATCAATAAAGACAAACAGTTTTTCTGCCAAATCAATAAGATTCATTTATAAATATATCATTGAATGCCACGAAATCCATTAGTATTGAGAAATTATTTTAAATCTATTTAAGCGCAATATTTAATCAACCGAACGGTATGTTTCATATGTGTGTTTGCAGTTTTGAGAAAAAGTCACAAAATCATATACCTTTTCATTTGATTTTCACATTTCGTAAACTGTAATCAATAATATCTTCTTAAAGAATGCCGAGCTCCTTGGAACGACGAGTAGTAAAGACAAACCCCATATACATATATTAATTATACTCTTGTCGACAAAAAGTACTTTTGAATTTTTCATTCAATGCCTCGACGAAAAGAAGATTGGCGCTCATCCTAACGATCCTTTCGAAAAATGGATTCTTAACGCTGAATATTATCTTCGCGCGTAGATCTGTTTTTTACTTTTATTAAAAATGTCACATGGAGGCATCGAGCTGAAATAAAAGTCTCAAATGGATGAGATTTAAGCGTAAAGCTCTCGCGAAGCGTAAATGCCGCGCGACGCCACAACACAGATAAGCAGCGGCGGTATATTAACGCCTCGTGGCATTGATCTCTTCATTAGGGGACATCGGCCGGGAAAATTGTCCATGTCCAATGTAGGTCTCGGCCCAGTTATGCAACTGATGCGAGAAACCCAGCAGCACAATACTATCGACATCCTTTGCAGACTCTGGTGACGTGCGTAGGTGTCCGGAGGGCTTACGCTCGCTCGATAATGACACTCGAGGCTCCAAATGGAGCTTAAAGCTCTTAAAACTCGGTGGCCGCAACAAAAATGATGGCGCGAGAGAAAATTCGGTGTATATTTTATCGTGGCAGTCGGGTTATTAAAAGACCACTGTCAGTTACATTGCATTTCATTGGGCGCAAGTGAAGTTACGTTTAAGGCTATTCGCTTAATTAGGCGCATCATTAAGCATTTGACATTTTTTATTTTAATTAAAAAAAAATTTAGACTATCCATGTGCGAATATCTGTATTATTGTAATTTTATTGAGGTCGAATATTTTCTATTAAACGTAGTAATTATAAGTGAAACAAACATTGAAAAGGACTTAAGATTTCAAAGTACCCGATGTATACTTCTATCGAATCAGAAAAATAAGTTTTTTTCAATTTTAAATCCAAGCTCACTAACAACGCCACAATCTTCGCTTTTCAATCAACTACTTTCTTATAAGAAAAATGCTTAAATTATTTTCACTGCCGTTAAAATGTTCATTAAATGCATTTTATTCACTTTATTAGATAGATTTTTAATCGAGACATTCGGTTCGTCATTGCGATGATTTTTCTTCCCCGAGTGATAACAATTTTCTCCAATTATCATGTAATAAGATTGAAAATGGGTCAAATTTCAAATCTTTTCAAGTTCCGTCAATAATTAATTTATCGCGAAATTATTAATACTCACATAGAATTGATTGACTAATACACGATAAATTTTTAATTGAATCACAAAGCCAGACAAGATGATGCAGTTTAAATTTTATAATTTAGACTATATCCTACGAATTTCTAATAATATAATTTATTTAAATACTCCGAGCACATGAAATGTTATTATAAAAAAATCTAATTAGTCAAACTTATATAGAAGCTAATTGCTATTTCTTATATATTTAATAAGATATATTTAATACAATTTAAAGTCAATAATATATATATATATATACATTAAAATTAATTAGAACACTGAAAATTGCTCGATAAAAATCAGTTATTGGCAATTGATAATTTAATTAGCACAATTAAAAATAAAATATCAGCATATAGTATTTAATTCTCGTTTATTTTTATGATAATATTATGTCTTTATTAACAAACAATCGTTAATTAATTCTTTAATTAATTTCAATTGAATAACACTTTTACATTTTATGTAATAGAAAATTTATTTTTAATCTCAATAAAGAATGTTTTAATTAACTCTCCATATTCATGAGTAATATAACGTCTGACTTATTTATTCGTAATCAATACCCAACATACTTCGTGTAATAGTTATTTTTTTTTTACAAAAACTTAATAAAAATTCATCACTATCTTGGAAATAAAAAACAAAAATTTTTTTTCAATCTTAATTTTTATGTTGAATTAACTTTTTCAATAATAAATAATCAAAAGCAATTCACTTTGACATATCGACAATATGTTACTAACCTTATGTTAGTCAATTTAAAAACAATATATTTTTCCGTATGGTTTACGTTCCAATTAAGTTTTCTTCATTAAACTTTATTCTTACTATTTTTATATTAAACTAGAAAGTTTAGTTTTAATTTGATCTTCATGGGGATATCTATACATTCCTCAATATTGATTTCTTTAAAATAATTTAATAATGAAGTATACGAAGATTTTTACAGTGAACAAAATGAACGTACTTATTTTATTATTAATATATTAATTTAATAAATTCTATTCAAATTTATTATACCGCGACTAAGATGTATTTTCTCTTACAATGTCTTATTAATGTATAAAATATGAAAAGGATCAGTAAGTAATTTATTAAATTAAGAAATATCGTAAAGTATGAGCTTTAATCTTATACTTAAAGTTTTTAATTAACGATCAAATGAATTAAAATCTTTTAAAAACTTTTAACATAATTTGAAAATTATGTTATATAATAGACATAATATTATTGTTGTATTAATATTGTTATATTAATATTTACAAGATGTAAGTTTGAAAAAATCGCTTAAAAAAATATACTTTAATAATATCAAGGTATTATACAACATTAATTTTTAATTACTATTTGCGAACAACAATGTATTTGTAATTCATATAATAAAATAAATAATAAATAATGTATAAATTAATAATGTATATAAAATGTTTATTGTCAAGATGAACATTAAAGTATTTGAGACTTAAAATACGATTAACTTTTCTCATCAAATAATATTGAAATTGAGAATAGTAATCAACTTTATAATATATTTCTTATAGAGAGAAAATATTAATACTGAATATGAATATATTTGAATGTTATTTCTCTATTCTGTCATAAAAACTTTTAAAAAATGTTTAATTTCGTTCGCATAGAGAACTTACACACACACATATATATATATAAATATTCTGTTATCTAAACTCCAAAGTAGGTCAAATGAGAATGGATATATCTAGAATTGTAATATATTAGCTTTTACAGCTTTCATTAAATTCAATTTATATTTCGTGTAAAATTACACTTTTAAGAAGATTTATATTGCCAATCAGCCCCTAAAATAATATTATTCTTATCTTGAACTAGAAATTCTGCATAATTGTAAAATTTTGTCAAACGATACTTTAAATTCCATTGATTATTAAATTATTCGAATGTATATTTTTGACAACAATGTTTATAACGACTTATAAAGTTAATAATAATCTCTAATACCGTCTATGTTTTTACAAATTTTTCGATATCTGAATCAAGACAACTTTATATGAACCAATAAATATAAAGACAATTATAAACTAGAAATGCATCATATGGTCACTCGAACGGCTCTCTCTCTCTCTCTCTTTTACCTGCCATAATAGTTTTCTCTAAAATCACAAGGAAATTTCATATATAATGCCAATATATATATATATATATATATATATATATAATTTATAGCATTGACATCCAATTACTTACAAAGCAAAAAACGATAAAGTACTTCTCAAGCACAGAGCACCTTATCTGGCGCACATTATATGTAGTTTTTCGTCTGCTGCTAGAAATCCAGGAGATAAAGTATAAGTCGTCCGAGCTTCCTTTCGTTGATAACATTGGCACGTTCCCATACTGCCTACGCTCAAATCCTTTAATCCCCTGCATTATTTACCCAGTAATCGGTCTCGAAACTTTCTTTTCATCTGCCCTCTGTTGGAGAGTTGTTGAAAAACTCGGTACAAACTGCCCTCACCTCGGCCTCCCCTTCCATGTACATTGAAACGCAATGCCATTGACATTTAATAGCTTACTACTTAAGCCAATCGCTACGTGCGCTCCGATATTTGTTTCTGCTCATGGATTATTTCATTTTTCACATTGGTTTTTATAATCTTCTTTACAAAGGCATATCGAGCGATTCATAACGATTCATCACATAAGCCGGCTGGATTGCAGATATATATTAAGTTGCAATGACTAGTGTCAAAAATGTGCAAAATTGACGTAGTGGGTCACGTGAAGGTCAAAGTTTGTATCGCTAAATGCGAATGTTACATGTACGCTGAAATTTAGCATCAGCCCTTTCGTTTGAGAAATTTTCAATGTAAAATGTATGCATTCGACATATGAATAATATTAAAGAATTAAAAACATACAGCCGAATAGAATTAATTTATACATGTACATATATTTATATACATTTAATTGATAATAATACGCTTTTCGCATAATAAACTGGATCCTCTCAAACAGAATGATAATAATTTCATTTTACGCACGTAAAACAATTTCGTAAATATAGTGCAGATATTAAATAAATTTTTGTACTTTATATTTTTGTTACGAAAGAGTGTTTATTACATCAAATTTTAAGCAGGAAAAAATTTTTATTTTAATATTAATTATTACATTAAGAATAAATTAACGTAACATAAATGAAAACATTATATTTATTCGTGATCTAAATTTGCCAAACAATCCCCGAGTGATTATGAATTTAACTCAATATCGATTCATTTTATATTTAGTAAAATTATTTATTAGTATATAAATAAAGTTAAGTGAATATAAAGAATAAAATAAAATAATGAAAAATGTACAATAAATATTCAGCGAATATTATATGTAGATGTAATGTACAAATATTATCAATATTTTGCATTGACTATTTTTTGTCTTTATTGAATTAATTAATTACGTATATAAGTGTTGTAGATAATAGAGAGAGAGAGAGAGAGAGAGAGAGAGAGAGAGAGAGAGAGAGAGGGTACAGACAAAAAATTATTCTATCCTATCCTGTTAAGTCAAGCAACAAACAGATTACTCAACAAATGAAATTTCTCACGCCTTGTAATGTAGATTAGTATGCCCACGTCATATTAAGATCTTGAAAATTCTTAGACCAAATTAATTTAATGCCTCCCTACTGCACAACTACTCGTCTCTATCTTATTCTTGTATATAAATTTCGCGTGTTGTGAGCTTTGGAGATTAATTAGCTTGATTCTGAGGAGTGACTTTTATGCCAAAAGTTGAAGCTTTCTTGAACGAAAGTAGAAACAGTTTTTGCCCCCGAGTGATATCTATTTATATCTGCGATGCCGTATAATGTAAGATTAATGTAAGTTATAATTAGAATGAAAAAGTTAGTCGAGCATTAATTAGATCTTTTAGATGAAGCCGCGAGATACTTTAAAATCAATCATTTTCAGAGATCAAGAGATTAGAGATTAGAAATTATGGATGAAAATATGGATTCAAATATACAAACTGTAAATAATTGATAATAATTATGTTAAATTATTTCGATAACTTAAACAACGTATTCATTAATTTTAAATGGCTTATTATTAACGTCAAATAAAAGCTTAATTTAAATACATCCTAAATAGGATTTTATTTTATGTATTTATGCATTATTATATTATATTATTTATATAATTGTATTTAAGGTAGAACGAGAATTCACATCTTTTGCTTATTAAGCAAATTATTGTACTTTAAACTTGTCATAAATCTCGCATATTATTTGTTTCAAAATTGCAATTGAAATTTTGATTTAAAGGCAAAAGGTCATAATTATTACTAGATGTTCTTGGGAATTTGGAAGAATAAAAATGAAAGTTTTAATTAATTCTTTTTAATTCTTATCTTAAAACTACAAGTAAATATTTTTAATTAGAATATTATTAAAATACCGCGATTAAAGAGTTTAAACCAGTGGAAATGTAAATGAAGTATTTATAAATTAATTAATTATTTTGAAGTGATATATTTTTATGTGGAAACTATAGCAATTTCAGAATGAATATAGCAATTATTTTAATGTAATCTTTTCAAATTTAAAAGCCCCATATTATCATTATAAATTTAAATTTATAAAAATGCGTTAATTATGAAATATTTACAAAATTATTAATGATTTTAATTTATTTTTTCATCATTCATATTGTTTAAGAGTACAGTTTTCAATAATTCCGTACCTTATAATAATTAATAAAATATCATCCTTTGTTCTTATTCTTTTATTTAAAAATTTAATAATTATCTTATATAATTGCACATTTTATGTTTAACTTTTAAAAGAATGGTATATTTAAAATTTGTATAATTTAATATTTGTGCAACATATGTATTTATTAAAGGATTCAAAACCTTCAATTTTGAATGTATATTACATTCTGTAAAATTTACTTGCCATACTAGATTACATGTCTGCAGAATTATTTTTAAATTAAGTTTTGCAGATATAAATTCAAATTCTTAATTCGTAAATACACTGAATTAATGAAAAATAGACAACCTAGTATTAACAATGAAGAAATCATAAATTTTAGACTTTTATATTTTACTTGAATTTTAACAAATTTTTATTCACAATAAATCTTCTTCTTCTTCTTCCCTTTTAGCATGAAGCAGTCAGTTTATATTTTACTGCGATATTAGTTATGCATGTAAAACACGCTCGTTTTAAAATTGCACAAATGAGAAACATTGCTCTCTAATTTACATTTCCTTAAATGGCATAATTAAGTTAAATAATTTGGTTAAATTAATCAGCGAGGCAAGGTTTTTGCAATAATACAGTCATT
Organism: Ceratosolen corneri; assembly: GCA_030522565.1. NCBI lineage: Eukaryota > Metazoa > Arthropoda > Insecta > Hymenoptera > Agaonidae > Ceratosolen > Ceratosolen corneri. The sequence goes on along the minus strand of JAPYYT010000144.1, from coordinate 201,931 downwards.
AACTAATTCATTGATTTCCCGAATAAATATAGATAGCTTAATTGAAATAATTCAGAATGAAATTTTTTCATTAGACATAATTAAACACTGACACGAATTACAAGTTAATTTCTTTAATTTAATTCAATAATTTTATGAACTTTAGAATTTAGCTCAATCAATTGTATTATAAATAATAAAAATTTTCTATTCTTGACGCATTCAAAATGTGTGTATATATATAATAAAGAATTTTTAATAAGAATTATTTTTTAATTTATATTATTCATATAATATTATATTCTACGATAAATAAATTTAAAATTAATAATTGCGCATTATTAAAACGATCTTTAAAGTAATTTTTCCTACGTTTTGATATACAATTAAATACAATATATAAAAATCTATTTACTTTTAATACAATTAAATTTATTGAAATTAAATTTCTATAATATTAAACCAGACGTTTATAAATTCTTTTGAATTTGCAATGAGTTTTTGAAGCATTTTATTAATTTTTATAGAGTTTTGTAATGATTTATAATGTTTTATAATGAATTCATAATTTCTTACTCCTATATATTTCATAGAAAATCCAAAGAATATCATTTCAATTTAAAAATATGAAACGTCAATGTTATAATTCAACATTCTACGTTCATTTAAAACTTGGCTTATTTTATTAAAAATATGATATATAAATCATAAAAACTTATAATCAAATAATGTTCAAGAATAAAATAATTAATTATACAGAGTGATCTATTTATAATTCACGCGATCCTTATATATCTGGAAAGTAAATTAAAAATTTTTCTAAAGGCTGAAATTCTTAATTCCGTAATTCCGAGAAATTAAATTTACGTCGTGGTATTTCAAAGAAATAGCATTTTCAACCAAATTTTTCAAAACTCATAAAAAGCCTTAAAACATTAAGAGTCTGCTCTAAAACACTTGGGATAAAATTATTAAAATTATATATCCATTGCATATAATTTTCTACTTTACAACATTGTAATTGACACCCATCTATATTTAGCCCGTATTTTCGATTTAGTAGCAGACGTGCAACGATCTCACTCTAGAGGGAGAAATTCCTTTGATCCAATGAATATGATTACAACTCCCTTCTTTTATCATGGAATGGCTTTTATAGTTTGCTATTTTCGTGTAATATAAAAAGGTCTTACCAGCTGAATAAGGGATTCGGTTTTTGCAGAGTGGCAGTAATTTTGAGGGGAAACAAGGCTGGCAAATATATACACATATATATATACATTATTTTGATGTTTTTCGATTTTTTGGCGATTTTTTTCATCCCTTCTCTCATTCTTACTCATTTTTACTCATTCTGTGCTTTACTTTTTATTTCCCCCTTTCTCTCTTCCCTTCTACTCACCCACGTTTCTACTCACCCATTCTCACTCTCTCTCTCTCTCTCTCTCTCTCTGCCGTATTCTATTCTGTTACTTTTGGAATATTATTTACGCTGATAAAGTTTAAAACCAGCTGTAGAATTGTAAAATTATAAATCCAATGTTATATACTTATTTGATGTTGTAAATTTTGTCAATTAATGTAATATTGGTATAAAAAACAATTTATGATAATAAATTACTTAATATTTTTTTGTAACTTTTTATAATACAATGAAAATGTATTGATATACATAGTTATTATAAATACTAAATTATTTTCAAGTAATTAATTTGCGGGTCTAATTCTGGTTATATACTTTTATTTTAAAGTAAGTAAAGCACGCGTAGAGGCAGCTTCAAGAAAGGATTATAAAAAAATTCTGTAATTCAATCGATCGCTTATTAAAAAAAATTATTATTTAAATTGTTTAATTATTCAGTTTATTTCAAGTATTTTACTTTAAGATTTTTGTGACTTAGAACAAGCTGTACTGCAAGTGTCGTAAAAACAGCCTTACAAATGCCTTATATTGTATTTATACTCATTTAATTTTTAATTAAAAGAATAATAATATTACATTATAATAAAATTTCTAGCTTGAACTGAAAAATTTGTATTTCAAATTTATAATTTTTATTTCATATAATTTTATATAGTCAAACTCTAAATAAGCCAAATGAGCGGTAAATTGCATACAGACATTCGAAGTTGCAACTCTAGCGAATAAAATTATTTAAAATTAATACAAGCTACAGTCATAGTTATTTGGCAGATTAAAGTGTTTTGTGAAATGCAACAAAAATTTTGTAACAAAATAAAACCAATTAATTAAAAGGTAAAATTTATTTTAACAACAATGGTTATATAACTATTATAATTATGAACTTTTGTATATTTTATATTGTATATTTACAATATTGTGGCACTTTATAAAATTTATTTGTACTATTTTGTGCATAAAAATTCGAATTTCATTTTAAATTATTGAATATTTTCATTAATAGCAAAATGGATAATGTCTGTAATAATTATTGATTATACATTTGTAATTGAAGCTTATATATAATTTTGGAAACATTCTATTAAAATTTTCACGTGAAATTTATTTAATTATGTTAGTTGGCATTCTATGATGTAAATTTAATATAATTCAAACAAATTTTATGAATAATTATTATACCTACCCTTTACAGCCAATTTTTATTAATAATTTAAATTGTACTAGAATTACTTATGAAATCCTATTGCAAGAATAATGATTGGAAGTAAATATTAATTACGCATAAATCACATATTCCCGATTTTTAATATTCTACTAAATTTATTAAATGGAAACTAAAGTTGAAAATCTTAAGTTTCATTTATATTCGTATTATGCCCAATCTCTTAATGAATATATTTCAAACCAACAAAACTATTCTCATTGCAAGGCAATCAATGAAATAATTTGTAATATTGCCCCAAATTCTAATTTACATAATGCGTTTGTTCTCCTCACCCTAACCCCTTCATCGTTCTTTACTTACTTACGAGCTTTCACGAACATCTGCACGTGGGAGACACACGGCTCAATCATATCAAAGGCTAATGTTTCGTTTCTCTGTTGCAGCGGTAAGAAGCAATAAAGAAGGAAAATGGCTTCGAGCGTGCCGAGCGTTCATCAAAGGAAACTTGGACCGGCGCCGATCGCATCATTCGAGGATCTCTCGGACGAAGTGGAAAACGTAAATTTTCCCGAGCCAATTTCTTACTCTAAGCAGAGGGCTAACGATTATGGGTGGAGGGGGCGGTCCTACTACCGATACGTTCTTGGGAAACTTTGCATAACTTTCCGAGGGGAGATAACATATTAGCGGCTTTCTTACCAATTTGTACTTGTCCCTTAGAATGGGACGTGCAAGGGGTTCTTTCTCGTTTATTTAACGTTAACTTTGGAAAATCTTTGTAAAATTGAAACAAGTTTATGGATCCTCGAAGCTCTAGCTTTCGAAAGCGGCGATGATGAAAGAGTCGCTAAACTTTCGGGATATTTCGTTTCGTATGAATTGACGCTTAAAGGCTCTTGGTTTAACACGAAACTATTCGATAAATCATTTGATAACGATGAAAAAACGCACTCGAAGTAATTATATTAAATAAAGATTGGTGCTAAAGCAGCGCAAATATGAAAATTATTTCATCAATCGCCAACGGTCGCAGTTTTTGCCCGAGCGGATATAAAGTTGGTTCATAAGAAAGTTCGAAGCGATTGAAAGTTTGCGAGGTAAGTTTAAATGAAAGGGATCGACCTGACAATAAGTCCAATTTATAAGCTCACATTTCTAATAACGACATCAAGTGATATATTAAATACAAGTCCAAATGGCTTGGCGAGCTCTCAATAACTCCCAATCGTCCAAAGAAGCTCCCACGTGACATTCACCAACACCTTCATCCGACTCCAGTTCCAACAAGACACGCGCCAATTAATCGGAAATCACCGAGCTCTCCTCAATGTCTATAATTAAACTCGACTCCCGTGGTAAAAAGCCCTGGGTTGTATTATATCGAAGGAGGGGGGGGGCAAGCTAAGCATAATTGATTTATCGGCAAACATAAAATAATGTATGAAATGTTGAGCAGGGAGGTGAGGGAGTGGCTCGAATGCCAGGTATCGTGGAGGTGACGACACCAGTGGCGGCGATTTCCTTGAAGACCCCGAGCACGCCCCGGATTGATATAAGTCGAGCGAGCAGCTCGTCCCATCACGACGACGACAGCAACTCCAGGGAGTCCACTCCGGAGAAGGAGCTCCTCGCAGGTACGTTGATACCTCTTCAGAATATGATACCGGGGGGTGGGGGGGGGGGGATCGATTAAGTTGCATTGCAGATCGGGGCTGGGGAATCACTTGGCATAGGCTCTTGTGCGTCAATATTACTCGGCTTTTGTTCCACTGGCGTGGCTGTCATGTCTGTCGATCGTTGTATTTGACAACGTTCGGTTGAAAATACGTACTGAAGGCTTTGCATTAATGACTTTTTGGAATGTTCAGTTAGGATATTAGACTGCCTTTAACTGCTTTTTACAGTGACGAAGAAATTTATTATTATATTTCATTAATTATTAGTACAAGTGCATTTGTTCTATGTATAACTTTATTATTCTCATTTCACTGAACGAGATATTTTACGCTTTAATATACCAATTTAGTACACCAAAGCGAAAATCGATATAATGTATTTCATCTTATTTTCATAAATATTGAATGCTAATAAAAAGAAAATTCGTTAATTATATATATATATATATATACTTTTATTATAAAATTTCAATTTATCTTAATGGTTATTTATTATATTATACCGTATAATTTATTTTAGGCGCGATCAAAATTATCTCAAATTATAGTAGACATTCAATTCCTATGGTGATTTAGTTTACCTCAATATCGTGAACAATAAAAATATAATTTATGGTCAGTAAAATCGATCCTATAATCTTTCATTTTACTTATTAACTTAAATATATTATACTTAAATAAGATTTTTGGGTAGACAATGTTAAAAACTTGTGTTTATACTGCAGAATAAAATACTTGATAAATATTAATATTTATATTAAATTTAAATCTCAAATATTAACTGCCACCTGTTCAGTTTGTATATTTGGTAATTTTTATAATTCGAAAGATGTATTTAAATGTAAAATTTAAAAATAAATTTTTGTAATAAAGCGAGAAATAAAGGAAACTAGAATACCTTATAAATTTAAAAATGTTTCCTTATCTGGATTTTCAAATTTGATATTGTAGCGTAAATAATTGATGTATTTAATAAAATAATTTACCTTTATCGTGAACTAAATTAACGGTCAAAGTCGAATTTATCCTTAAAATGCACGGCGTTGGCGTATTCTGTCGTTACGTAGTGAAATTTGAAGTGTATATTTGACAATTTGTTTAAAATACGTATTTTTGCTTTGAAAAACTATTGTCACGTCTCTTAAATATCTTTAACCATTTATTAATATAAAATTATGAACTTTGGCTATGCTAATGTAAAAGCTTCGAATGGCCTTTATAAAATCATCAAACTTTCACTGCCTCTCATATTTTCTATAATGCTATTATAAAATCGTAATTTGTTAATGAAGAGTCCACTTTCTGAACTAACTTTGTCCTCTGGTTAATGGTAAATGCAAAATGTCCTTTATTAATTATGAATTATAATTATAATAGCATAATATATTGCACTTGTTATCTTATGAGATGCTGCATTGAAAATATCTCATTCGCCTATAACAGAGAATGGATAAACTTGCACAGGTCACTTATCATTAAAGACTTGAGAATTGATAAGAGTGATTAATAATGAGGATCGAGAAGATAGAGAAGAAGATAACGAATCCTTGGTAATGATAATGTCATAGGTGGGGATCCTCCAGAGGGCTGCACGTTGCAGCTCGGCTACAAGGAAAATGCCCAGGAGTTGCGCTCGTCGACGGAGGAGCTGGACCTGCAGGACCCGGTGCACGAGCAGGATCAACGGCGTGACTCGAAGCGGCTCCGGAAGCGCGCCAAGGAGCTCCACGACGGCACGCAGTCGGAACACGGCTCGACCATCAAAGTGCAGACCGACCGCGAGAGGAAGGACAGCAATTGCAGCGAAATAATCCTACTGAACATCAGTGGCAGGACGTCCAGGTTGTCCTCCGTTGGCAGCCAGGGTTCCGGGGTCTCGGGTGGCGCCTTGTCCGTCGTCTCCGCGACCTCATCTCGGTTGGTTGCACTTCCATATTATTTACAACTTCACCTGCTTCACTCTCATTTGCTATTCGTCAGAGGATTACCAATCGATGCCCAAACGCCGAAGTTAATTGCGCTAATTATAAGCCAAGTTAAATAAGCTAATTAGCATGGGCTTTTCATTAGGAAGTGCATGAACGGAAGCAAGAATGAAGCTTCGAGAGCTCCCGAGGGGCTTCATATTTATTCCTTTGATGTAAATTTCAATTTTCACGAAATATGCAGACCTTGACTCCAGTAGATAAGGCCATATATATATATTTGTATATATATCTTCCTTGCGTGAAAAGCCTTTCTGAAAGCGTATTTTAAGGCAATTGCATTTTACAGGTAATTTATGTAACGAGCGGTTAAAGTTGGCGTATACGTGAAACAAAAAGAAAGAAAGAAAGTAAGAAAAGTAAGTCAAGCGAGCCCAAAGGGTAAATTTTATTAATCGCGTTCACTTCGAAAATGCTCGTTAAAAATAAGTGCAAACACATTGGGAATCGATGAAAAAGAAAAAAGAAAAAAAGAAAAAAAAGAAAAAGAGAGAAAAAGGTCGTCGAGGTAAATCAAGAGAATCACAACATGTCAACAGGTCACCAAGTCCACATAAATGTTTGCTAGAGACGTCCTTCTGCGGCAGTGTTTCCACTTTAGCCAACACCTTGATCGAGCCATCCAAGCCCGAGACCGATGACCTCGCCAAGATCCTGCTGCAGCGCGAGGAAGACTCGACGAAGGCGATGATACCGGACAATGTGCGGGTGCCGATGGTTGGTGGCAACCTCAAGCCCGATCCCCTGGATATGCCGAGGCGCCGGGGTCGCGAGGAGCGCAAGGAGATCTTCAAGCGCGAGGTCGAGATCACTAAGAAGGTGCTCAAGAGAGTCAACATCGAGGTGAGAGGGATTTGGATTATTTGCCAATTGGCCTTGATTTTGGCTTGGAATACGAGTTTTCTTGCTGTGCTTGTGTGCGTATCGCCGCAAGTTCAAGTGCCATTTGGCTGCAATCGTTATGCTTACATATTTAACAATTTTTCAATGGAAATTATGTTAATTTTTATAATTGAATTTATAGTATCCGGTGATTATTTTATTTACGACTATTTGACTTCTTTAACACTTTGCGTATAAAGTTCGGGAGGAAGATGTAACTTATATTAAGGACATAACTATGGGATTGTTCGGTCTAATTTAGAGTGCATTAATCAAGATGATTATAATGCTTTTGCAATCACAGAGAGTCAATCATACTTGAGCATTATTTATTGATCGTAATAGTTTCGAAATCTCTTAAATTCATATGAAAAATTCATGCGATCGAGTTCAAAATTTATTTTTATACTTTTCATGGTATAACGCGGAGTTGAAATAACTATCCGATGGACGGTTAATTGAAATAGCTTTGCTTATAGGATAAGTTTTTTCAAATCTACGTCAGTTAGCTGTAGAATGTACTAAAGCATTATTTTATGTAACTTCTCACAATTTTTAAAGAACTTGCTCAAATATGTCAACGCTAAATTAAATTATTTCTGCACTAAATTCAATTTATTCTTCATTGGTTTTAAAAGTCATGGTATTTAAAATCTTTGAATTTCTGAAAACTGGCTCTCCATGTCCGAATACTTGGCTTGCTCAACATGTATACGTAAATTGATTTAGCTATAAGCTTATTGAGAAGTGTCGGTGAAAATTCTCTTTCAGCGGTTGTTCGTCTTATCTTGCAGATACTTTCTGATATTATCTGCAGAGATATTTACACGTAATTTAATTGCACAATTATTACGTTGAAAGCTCAACTCGGTTCAAATGATCCTGCCTTATGCGTACACTGAAATAATTACAATCTTTTGAAGTTCTATTGTCTGATTGAAACTGCATGAAAATTTGATTTCACAAGAACATTTAATTCTCATTTGACATTTAGCATTTAAACTGTTAAGATTTATATTCGATAGTTTGCTCATTGTGACAAATGTATGCGTCTACTTTACAATTAAGATTTATTTGTGCACTTTAAGAAGATAATCTACCCCATTCTGGGCAGCCAATTGTTATTTTTTATAAAAATAATAATACTTCATTAATTAATATCATTTGGAATTCTTTATTATATTTATATATGCTTGAAAGGCTTGCAGATAATACGCTTTTAATTTTTCATATAAATTCAGAAATGTGCAAATACGGTACTCTAATTGTTGTTGTTATTATTATTATTATTATTATTGTTTAATTAATGTAAACTTAAGATGTATTAAAGATTTTATACGTATTTATATTCAATATATATTTTAGATAAATTTTATATTGATCTTGAATTTTAAAATTTATTTATTTTTACTTTTTAATTTAGTAGTTTAAACGTGTATTTACTTCAGGATATAAAAGCAACTTAAACAAAAGCAAAGAATAAGAAATTAATAAAAATTGATGTTTTTAAAAGGACACTTAACAGCAAATAAAATAAAAAATTGTCTGTACATAAAAATTGAATAAAAATTATGTTCTTGTTAGATTCATTCAGCCATTCGTTATTTTTATATAAGCAACACATCGTTAAGAAATATCGAAATTATAAGGGAATGAATTATGCAATGAATGAATTGTGGTGTGACGGAGGAGAGGTGGACAGCGGAGAGCGGGAGGGGGTGAGAGGTAGCAGGGTATAGCGAAAGAAGGCGTATGTAATGCTGTAAAACAGTTTTATTTAAATTTATCGAAATATAACGTCGTCTCCAGTCGACATTATAAAGATATAATGCTATCTTTATCTTGTATTGTAAGCCTTGAACTATCCTAATATTGAGGCGTAAATTGAATATCACGAGGCTTGAATTATCAATTATTCGTCGTTCTCGTTGTTCTAATTCGGAGAGATTTCAAATCAATGGATTTCTAAAGGATTTTTGCCGTGGCGCGACGATGGCGCGACGCTTAAAGTCTTGAGGGGCCGCATCTCGCGAGGGGATGTCTTTCCTTAGCTTGGATGAGAGTGGGAATCCTCGGTGATTGGTTGACAACTAATTATTCAGCCTGTCATTGGTGCTCTTTTTCCGCGAGTGTCGACGCCCTTTGAGGCAGTGACGCCGACAAAGAAAGACTTGCGCTTTTACAGCGACGTATGGGCGCCGTGGCTTGGCATCATGTTTACACTTTTCAAAGTATGCCACAATGAAAACAAATGTTACGAGGCTTGGCAAGCACGCGTGGCCCTCCTAACAAATATTGTCCGTTAATTTTACGAGTATTGCAGAGTCTTATTGAGCAGCGTCGAGCTTTCGAGTGCAATGTGGGGAAAATCCGACTCTTTTCAAATCACTGTCAAAGATGAAAATATACGCGAAACATTATCGGTACATTCGTCGCCTCTTGGGCAACGTCTGGCAATCATAAACATAAGAAATATTCAAAAAACAATTATCGCAGCGACAAACGAAATTCTATTGCAATTGTCGAGCAAATCTTTAAGATTAAAACTAATATTTATAAAAAGATTTGTTAGAAGTATTATCATTATATATGCCATTATATACCATTAAGCAACTGTATTTCCGAGTATTTTCTGCATAAAAATATGGCGCATTATTGTAGTGTTTATTACAATGTTGACAAGTATGGCTTCCACAGTAAAAGTGAGTCTTCTATTTGAGAAAAGTACGCCAGTCTGAGATAAATCCTTTGAACTCTCGTGGCTTATAGTTTAAGTAGCATGGCATTTAGCATTTAGTAGTTGTACGAATGAAAATGTCGAATGAATTCCCTCGAACAACAGGTACCAATAATAAAGCTGCCGAAGGAGGCGGACGATGAGTCGAGCAAGTCTGAAATACAGAAGCCAGCGACTCTCGACTTGAATGACACGTGTAAGAAAAGTTTGAGCACATCACCGTCACGTAGTGCCACTAGTCACATCAGCAATGAAATTGTCGTCGATACTCCGAAGCTTTCGAGGCACCAGAAGGTCCGAGACTTGGAGGGATCAAGAACACCAAGTCCATCGTCTATATCAAGAAAGAGTAGCTTCGCTTCTCTTTTCAAGGTAGATATGTCAAGATGAGACAACATCATTTTGCTATGTTAATTTTAATGAAAAATTCAACTCTCACACATAAACATAGTTTGTATGAAGTACTTATATGATGCCTGATTTATTTCCATAAGAATTGTGTTGAAAAATGGATTATATTGATTTATTAATAGAAACACGTTGAATTATAATTGCAAGTAAAGCCTGTAATTTTAATGACAGTTCCAAGATTTTAAAAATGGTTAATTAAATTTAAGTAAAGTGCCTTCGAGTTTTTCGCAAATATATACGAAAAAGAGAAAAAAAAACACCAAATCAATTTTTCGAATAATCATAAATATTCTCTCAATTGCATAATAATGTTTTTAATATCTATTTAATAATATAAATAAAATATTTTATTAGGCAATATTCTTATAAAAAATGTTTCACCGTTGTAATAATAGAAAATCTTACCTTTACAATTATTAAGCTAATTAAATGCATACTTTACGAAAAGTGTCAATTACAATTTAAATACATTATTGACATAATTCTTTAAATTTACATCTATAGTAATCGAAGATTCATAAATGATAATTTTCTTAAAATTTGTTTTACATAACGATTTTATATGTAACAACAATGTAAACTCATTTTATTGAGATTCTTTTCAATATATCATGAATGATATTCAAATGATAAAAGAAAAATATGTATTTTTTACAATATAATTTTTGAATATTCAATTATTAGCCTTAAGATAAGTACATAGATGATTAAATAAGTAGAAAAAACAAAAAATAAATATATATGTGTGCGTGTGTCTATATTATAGATAATAAATACATATATATATATATTTTTTTTTATATAAAATATTTATATAAATATTATATATCTATATATTTATAGATATAGAGATATAGAGATATAGAGATATAGATATAGATAGAAATATAGATACATTCATAGATAAATTATACATACATATTTGATTAAAGAATTTCTTTAAAGAAATTGATGAAAAAAAAAAGTTAGATATAATTTACTATATTTTAAGTTTGCAATATCTGGTTGTTGATCCTTTAATTATTTCATGACATTCTTTTGTTCAAAGACATTAGAATCTTATTCGCTAAAACGAAAAAAATTTTAATTATTTATTTGAGTTAAAGCTAAACTTGTAAACATGTAAAATTGTAATAAAAATAGAATTATAATTTACACTTTTTTTCATTCGGTTAAAATTTAAAGAGTAATATGTTGTCTCGTGGAATCTTTATTTGAATGCAATGGAATTATATTTTTGTTCATATATATATATATAATATTTAAATTATATGCAAAATAAATATTTTTATAAAATGTTTTTCATTAATGTAGGAAACTTGGTGATAAAATTTGGAAAAAAATTTAGAAATATTTTACTACTTTTATTTGGAAGTATGCGATATTAATTGTTTGTATTTTTTGAATTTTGTATAAGTAACTCTTAAATTTTATAACTTATATTAAACATGGCACTGACACGTTTAAAGCAGAGTTTATACGTACACACACGTATATATATATAAATATATATATATATATATATATATATATATATATATTCGTAAAAATAGATATTGGTTGCGATATTTAAGCTGATGTATGATAATTTTTTGTAATAGATTAATTAAAGAATTATTTATGTTCAACGCGAGTCGAAGATTATAGTTTAATTCATAATGTATATTATTATTTAAAATAAATCTGAAATAATCTACTATTTTTAGTTTTATTCTAAATATCGTAAAGTTTAACCTTCATAAAAACAAATTGAATAAGGTAAGCATAGAAGTTCGCTTGCTTATCAAATTTAAGTAAAACGTTCAATCATCGAATCCTTGAATATTCTGTATAAAATTTTGCAAATACTAATAACAGTTTTAATGTTGATAGTTATAAATATATTTAATGTAAAAAAAACCAAGCCTTACTGCATTATAGATAACACGCATACATTAGATGATCATAGTAGTAATAAAAACATTAACATTTATATCATTAAGTAATCAATGATATTCAGTATTGTTTTTATTTTTAATTGTATTGAAATTCTCTTAACGTAATATTACTTACAGTCTGTACGAGTGAAGGTTTACTTTTTATTAACATTTTAACTTTATTAATTTATTACAGATATATAAATTAAAAAATGGAGCGATGAGTTTGATAAAAATACACAACCAGCTAACAAATTCATATTAATAATTTTATTATCAAATTACGGTGTTTAATGAATTTTAAAATTTTATTAAACAAAAAATGCAATTGCTTTTGATAAAATTTTTTCAAAATACATTTATCGTCATGTAGAAGCTAGATTTTCAAGAATATTTAAATAATTACTCTTATCATAACCAAAGCACATTTACGAAAAGCTTATTTGTTTATTGTTTATATCAATATACTCGTATTAATATAATTGGACAAATATTTAACCATATGTGCTGAAATTCGTAGTTCCAAGAAATATTAAAAAATAAAAAAACATTATAATTTTTTACCAAAAATATTCGCATTATTACACGAATTTATAAAAACTATTTAAGATTAATATTCGAACATATGATTTATATGTCTATATTTTTTTTTTTAAGAAATAAAAACAATCAACAACATTTTCGCACATTATTCATTTAGAAACATGTCAAAGCAATTATCAACTTTTTAACACGTAAATATTAGTTGTTTGAGATTGAAATTTGCCCATTTGTATAACAATCTACAGTCTCATTAATTTTTGTGCACAAAATCAATCATCACCACACATTTTGTGTATTAATTACGTCTATTTGTAATGTTTTACACTTTGGACTTTACTCACTGTATGTTAGGAGTAGTATTTTTACTAAACGGCACGAACACTTTTTTACGTGAACATATCGACATATATAATTCATTACATTGTGTCAATATAGTAAAGATTATTTGTCAAAATGAAGTTTTAAATGCAAAAGAAGATTACGCAAATTAATCTTTGAATTATACTTTGCACGTTCTGCTGTTCTATTTTGGTAAAATTTATCAATATGGGACAACCGATGAAGCTTCATATGCACAGTTTTACAATACATTGTAATAATAGAATAACATTACCGTGTAATATTTGCAAGTTATTAAAAATTTGGCTAATTTTCCCTATCGACGATTTTTAATCACTCTTGAACGTTACATATTTTGAATTTAACGATCTATAAATCCATTACTTTGCCTGCTACTTTATCACTCGTTATCGACTTTACAATTTATTTTCTAATCATTAGAACTATTCTATTGTATAATTTTCAAGCCAATCAGTTGCACATTTATAATATACGCGTATAGCATAGATAGCAGCAGCATATGCCTTATGCTCCCTAAACAATGAATATAATATTATTAAATGCGCTAAAAGTTAATCTATTTTCTACACGAGAAAACCATTCGTTCGTATATAAACAAACAGACATTTAGCGTCATTAACTTTCATTCCATACTACGCTAAAGCCCAGAGCAGTAATTAATCTCGCTTAATTGATCTCGTTAAAGCGGAGGAGCCTCACTATTACAATGTATTATAGAATCTGCAGGCAATTCAATGTGAGCAATAAAAGCAAAAAGTGTGTGTGACTCTCGCATGAACGAAATAAGCTTCGACGCGCCGAGCTTCGATCGCCGACAGCATCTCCGATCTAATAGAGCGTAATCCCTTTGTTTAAAATTTGCCAATAAAATGACAAAACGAAAAGGGCCGAGTGGACGGGGGCAGCATCCAGAGTCAGGACTCGCCGACGACGAGCTCCCGACGCATGAGCCTCGCCAGCAAGCTCAAGGACACCGCCGAGAGTCTGCGCAGCCGCTCCAAGAGCAGGGAGCGACCGAGCTCGAGCGAAAAGTCCCCGGGCGGCCGAAGATCCGAGTCCAGGAGCAGAGCTGGAAGTGGCGTGTTTTCTTCCACCCTGAGCCTTTTCAAGAAGCGCGAGAGAAAGAAAAGCGGGGACGGGAGCACGGGGACACCGGACACTCTCGATGGCTCGCACGGCAACCTCGACAGCATTGGCTGCCTCGAATTCATCGGCAACGAGCAAAACACGGTGATAATAACCACGGGCCCCTATTAATTACCTGACCTTACGATAATGGCACTATCGCTTTTTAAAATCCGCACTTTTCGTGGCACGCGCGACTCGGCAGCCAACGCCAGTCCTCTCCATTAGGCTTCTAAAGGGCCAATTAAATTTCCCTTCAGAGGCCAATAATTCGGAATCCCACTAATTCTTTAATGCTTCGATAGCCAACCCGGCGGAGTCGGAAAGAGGACGTGATTTTCATAAGCCTCTACGGGGACAACGACGAGTTCAGGAATCAGAAGGAAGTGGGGTTGCCTGTGGAGAGGTTCGAGGTCGCAGCGGATGATACAGCCAACTTCCTCGACGACAACGACGCCTCTAGTCCACAGCAGACGTCGGTAAATATCGTCTGCACCGATGCAACGATCGAGCACCATCGAAGATCGGTAAGTCCTTTTGCCAAACGGCAAACGGCGTTATTATTTCAAAGTGGAATGATCCTTACACATTTTATGATTTTCGGAATAATTTTCCTACGAATCATTTCGCGCGTACAATGGACAAGCGAATGTATAAGGTTTCGTGCGATCTGACAATTATTCTTAGATCTATAATTAATGTTCGTAGGGCGGGACACACGCGTTCACAGCCATTAAACGCGAATAATTAAATTCGATCAAATTTTATCATAAGCCGCGTGAACACTCATCGGTTCACCGAGCACTCGGATAATGCAAATATCTTTCTACCTTAAACAAACTTTCTCTAGCCAACTTTTAATCCCTATATTAATGCTATTGATGGGAATAATAGAGAAGGAACGAGAGGAGAAACAGAGAGAGTGTGAGGATTTCATCGTCGTCAGGCGACAGTATGAAAATGCCGGAGTGTAACTCGATGGAATCGCAAGTGGAGGAGAACAGGAATACAAACATGAGATCTAACGATGTGGAGGACTCTGCCGGTTTTAGGTAAAATGATACACGATTCCTTTTAGCATTTTTACTTTCTATACATATAGACAATTCATTCGATATAATTGATAAAACTTGATGTGTTATTATTATGTTTGGTTTATGTTTGCTTACTCGTTACTTGATTGTCAAATTTTTTTCAAACTCATTATTACCACCAAGGACCTTTTATTCTAAACCTTACCGTCTTTGAGAAAACTATGATTTTCTATTTAAAACCATTATATTCTCCAATATGTTAGTTTTACATTTATACATAATCTAATGCACGTCCTAATGGAATAATTTAGTAAATCATTCGTGTGTTTTTATAAAAAAAAAAAATGGAGTTTTTAAGGATAATTTCCTACTCAATATATATTTCGATAGATAATTAAACCTGTGATGATTTTCCATATTTTATATTTTAGATAAAACATTAGACTACATTACATATGCTTATGATAAGTCCAAAAATTCCAAAACATTCGTAAAATTCACATCGAAAAACATATTTATTTGCAATTCATTTCTAATGAATGTACAATTTTTCTTTATGAACTCGGTATTTTTCGTCTTTCTGTCTCCCTCCCACGTGCGTGACCACTCCATTCAACGTACACGAAGAAATGACTTTTGCAAAATTCGTAAATGCGATTGTTTTAAACAATGAATTGCATCATATTATATTGAAAGTAGTCGGAATTCTATTCTAATCGAACATCTTTTCAAAGAGAATCGACAATTGTCATAGGTACGTGCACATTACATTTGCACCTATACATTTTATTATTAAAAGAAAAGAAAAGTGAAGAAACTATCAACGAAATACAACCATATTGAGATAATATTAAATTCTCTATTACCGCGTAGAAATAAGATGGCAGTAAAATCATTTCTTTTTCTTCTTTTGCACATTAAAAACACCGAATAATAAAATGTCTGCAGTGAATATTTGATTTGTAAGCTTATGGGGAAATGGTTCAAATAAATAACCACACTACTCTTTACAGTTATCAGCCACCTTCGGAGAACAGAGACGACTCGAGGAACCAGAGAATGTCCACGAGCTCGTCCAAGGACTCGATTTGTAAAAAGCCCGATATCGTCAAGCCCGAGCGTAAAAGCAAAAAGCACTCGAGCTCCTCCGCAGCAAAGTCCGCGCCCCCCACACCGCAGCCCCAACCAGCAAAAATTGAACTCAACGGCAAAATCTCGAGTTCCGTGCTCGACAACGAGAAGCCCAGGAACGAGCTGTTTTTGCCGGAAAGCTCGCTGTCGAAAACGCCAAGCATGAACTCGGATCTCGACCACAACAGTTCTGAATCGGAGCGCGATTCCGAGATCGACTTTATCAGGAACAAAGCAGAGAAGGGCACGAGAGAATTACCGGACGAGAGGAAGGGACTGTGCTACGACGAAAGTTTCGAGGAGGATTTGCCTTACGTGCCAACGACACTGCCCTTGGAGAAGAGTGTCGCCATACCGATGCTGCCAGTCAAACAGAGACTCCAAGACGTTCGGTAAGCCGCAAGGACAACCTTACATCCTCTTTCCCAACTGTATATAATCACGGGATCTCCAGCTCGCAATGAATGAGCCACGTTTTCAGGACGACGCCGATCGAGAGGCCACGATCGACCACGCCCATCAACCCAGCCCTCCTCGACGATTTCATAATGCACACCTCGCACGACGAGCAGCAGCGCTACGTTGACAAGATGAGGATCTCGCTGCCACGGGAGGACAGCTTCAAGCTCAAGTCGCCCCATAGGCCGCCCGGACACAACAGCTTCAGCGAATTCGCCGGCCGCGTCTCGGCGACGAGCCGCGGATTTGGCTTCACCAAGTCCCCGAGTCCACCGCCACTGCCGCCCCGTGCCCCCACCACAGTCCTCACGACGGTCTCGGCCCGCGGTCCCAGGCCCGTCAACTGGATTAACTTCGAGGAAATACCGGAGAAGCGGAAGCCGCCAAAGAGAATACAGACTATACCGAGGCTCGAAGAGACCGCGAGGATCCACTCGCAACCTGGTGCGGCGAACCTCGTGGGATCGGTAATGACCGTTTTTTACCTTCTTAACCTTCTTAATCCACCCAACCACACTGACAATCCTGCCAAGCCAAAAGTATTTATGAAAAACTATCTTTTGCTTCAAGGACAAATAAGCGAGGCTCCTACACGACGATCCTCACACGCTCTTAATCTACATTCTTTTCATCGCATACTTTGATCGGCAACGTACAATTTCCAAATCTTTATGCACTTTCCAACCCACTATATACATATATATACATATGAATTAATTAATTCAAATTATTATGAAATCTATAAAGAAAACACATTTCATTTTCATATCAAAAATACAAATTGCCAATAATAATATTTATTATCAATGGTTTATCAATAAATGTCCCAATGAATTTAATACAGCCGTTGTGAATTTAAAGTCTTAATTAAGCTTAAGCCGTTTTCATACTCATTCGAATCGTTAAGACATTGTAAAACTTGCACCAAACAGAATAGTGTATTTTACTTTTACACATGTAGACTAATATTTTAATGAAGCGTCTTTGAGTGCCTAAGCGGTTGAGAAATAGTAGGGGCAGTGACGAGTGGATTCGAGTAGTAGAATCCGCATAGAGACGTTGGATAAAGTCGCCAAAGAAGACACTGCACCAACCCATTTGAACCCCTTTTGAACCGCAGGCCCAGTACAGCTACGTGCAACCGGATGAGTGTAGGTGCGAGTGCCACGAGGAGTCGCGGCGAGCCAACTCGGTGCAGCGGGAGGGAGGAGAGTCGAGGAGGGAATCGTCGCTGGGCTGCAGCAGCGGGGGTGGCAGGAGGAGCGCGAGCAGGGGGGGCAGTGGCGGGAACGGGGTTTGCAACGGAGGAAATTGCCCCGCGAACGCTGATCGCAGCAATGTTGTGAGGTAAAGAGTGCGCAACGGATCTTGTCCATTTTTCACGAGGAACAATGTGTAAAGATAATGTGCGCCACTAAATTATTAGAGCATAGAGTGGCAGTTTTGCGTTGAGGAGGAGGAGGAGGAGGACTGTGGCATGTAATTGTTGATTCGTTGACTCTCGCATGACTTGAGGAGCAAGTGAGAAGGTTTGACCTACGGCGCAGTCTTGTTACACACGTATACTTGTAATTCACGGGCACCCACGTAGACAATTAATTGTATGTTGTGACTCTACAATTGGATTTAGGCCGTAAAATTATGTATGAATATGTATAGCACGAGGGCCATTATTGAATGCATTGGTATTAGTAACTTCACATATAATGTGTGCTAATGCGCATCTTTATGACTTTGCGGAACAATTTTCTTTTTCTTTTTAACTTGTAGGACATTTTGTATTAAATTATGAAATGTTTAAATGTTCATATTTTGACCTTTTTTTCTCTGATAATCAATACCAATGTACTTTATTCATGATAATTTCTCTTCAATTTTTTTTTTAATGCTAATTCACCGTACAATATGTCGGATATTATTCATTATTTCGCTGATATTTTTATAATTCTCAAATTTATAATATATATATATATATATATATATATATATATATCATATATACAGTGGATAAATAAATTTGTTTCTTATAATCAAATGTTAAGTAATAAATTTGCCAATAAAAATTTGCATTAAACGGCAATTTCATCAATTATCCGTGACCGAAGTAATCAATACTTCGTGAAATCAATGTTGCATCTAGCAGTCAGGATTTATACAACTTTTAGTTGGATCTCGCATTCGGTTTCACATGCATGTACAATCAATAATAAACTGTGTGCGAATCTATGCTATAGATTACAAAAATGCAGGTCGTTCAATGTGCATTTCTTCCATTCGATATCTCTTATAACTTTAATTATTGCAATAGTACGTTCAACGTTACAAGTTACACTCACCAGTTACATATTTAAATTGTGCATAATTCTGTTGCTTTTCTGCTATTAAATTCATACGATTGTTAAGTTTATTTCTGTCATTTTGTTTACGATACTTGCAATTTAGCATTTCATTGCGTAAATTAGGAGAATTATCGTATTTCACTCACTTTTCATTGTAGCGCATAAAATATTTATAATCACGTATATAAGTAAAATATTAACAGTTTTATGTAAAATAAGTCTAAAAATAAATGGAAAGTTATTTGATAGATCGACGAACGGTTTTAACATCGACAGAAATCCCCTCACCGCAGTCTTTCATTTAATTTTTCATTTTATTTATATCTTACTGAAAGCCCATTGGAATTACCAATATTCAATGTACTATTTGTTGCATGTCAATTAAATGAAACGTAGCGCTAAAACATAATGCACTGCATGTTTTGTATAGTAAAATTATTTGCACAATTGAATGTTCGATTTAAATATTTTTGCTGTAATAATATCGTTGTAAATTTATTTAAAGCTTCTATAAAATAGTTATCGATAAAAGTTTATTTATAGAATCTTGGCGGTTCTTTGTGAATATAGTTTCATTGATGGAAACATATGCGAATGAATAGCACAGTAGTAGTAGTAGTCTTTGAAAGTACTCGTAAATTACAATGAGATTGTTTCTCCTGTTTCCTACAACTAAGGATAACCCCATATTATTATTGTAAATAATACAGTTTGGTAATGTTTCTCAAGAATTATAAAAAAAAAAAATAAAAAAAAAAGATTCATATTGCGGCTCATTTTATCATATACTCGATAGTTCTCTTACAATCCAATTCATTCACTCATTCATTTTAGAATCCTTATTAATAATAAGAATATAGTTGATTTATAAATTATATTAAGTTTCACGACGACATACAGCAGATAGTCATAGAATATAGTTATACGTATATTATTATTATAGGATATAATAATTTATAAATATAATAATTTATAATATATATTATTATAGTATATTATAAATATAGTATATACGCGGCCTTATAAAGATTTTGCATTGTGCTTAATTAATTGAAGTCATGCGCCTATTTATCTACAAACATTATAATTACTTTGCATCTTGGGTATATATTACATCTATGAAAAACCTATCATTAATAGAGGTTCTCAATACAGTTATGTTCATACGCAACGCAACCACTAATAAGTGAACTTTAAAGAAAAGAAATTAGGCCGCCCAAAACTTACCAAACAGTTACAGTAGGGCCTATTAACATAAATAAAATTAACGAACGTCATCAAACTGTCGTAGACAACTACAATGACCTAAACGACCTAAACTTAGAACGAAGTAAGCCTTGAAAAATGGTTAAGGTCCCTTGCCAATGTTCCACGTAGTATGTGACAACCAACCAGCACGGGTGGGGGGCCGATATATCGTGTACGAATCTCTGGTGATTTATTAGAAATCTGTTTCTGTATTTCCAGTGACAGCAGCTCCTTTCATGCCGGTCGGAGCGTGCTCTACATGACCCAAGAGCATGCGCGTGATCAACCTGACAGCAACGCAAGCATCAAACCCTTCTCGATGGACCTCGACGTGAGCTCAAATAGATCTAGCATCATATCCCAAGAAGAGACTGAGGATGAGCATGTGTAAGGATTGAGGGGAATAACGATTACTCGTGTAATTGTTGTGGATGGATTGACTATTGGGATAACCGAGCGCGCGTGATAAGATCGTCGTGATAAGAAGTTAGAATTGCTCGGGATCGGGAATTTAATGGGATCAGAGTCTCTTATACATATGAATACAATATTGACCTGAAGTAATTTTGTAATGCAATAATTTAACTTAAAATTAGCATCTCGGGTAGGCTAATCGCAGAAGGGTCTCATCTTTTAATTCGTGCATGTGTTGAGCATTGCAAGCAATCATTGTATTTCCATTCAAAGTGCATTTTCTCATTTGTCATCCGGCTTCTCATTTCCATATTAATGGCAACTTGTTACAGCCACTGTGATTGACTGATACACCGTTACCACATAACTAATAAAGTATATGACAAAAACAATAACATTGAGGGACATGAGGAGCGTTTGCACACCGAATTAACCATCTGCTTTTCGAAATATTAAATTCGTATATTCGAGAAACTTGTTTCAGTTCTTCGTTAAGAAAGAAAAGAAACTTGACGTTTAAGAGATGAATAAAGAGGGCTTTCGTTTAAGCTTGAAATCCATTACAATGATTGAAGCTTACTTGCTAATTAAAGAATAACGAGTGCACTAACGTATAATATAATTTGTATACTATGCAATATATATATATATATATATATATATATATGAATAATTTTAAGCGAATTATAAACGTCATATTTATTTAACAAATTAATATGCATAAAAAGGCAACTTATTCTGATAAAATAGCCTGTTGCAATTGATAATGTTGGCAATAGTGAGAGATATTAAAATTATAATTATTTTTAAAAGAAATAATTTAAATTGCCGACAAAAGTTCTGATTTTTAAGAGAATTAATGTTATATAATTTCTTGTCGCTTATTTGCATTAAAATTTCAATACAATATTCTAAATTGTATGAAAATGAATGGCAAAAGAACAAAAATTGTTAATATTGTATGTAGAAAATACTTGATTTATTTAACAATATTGTGACAAAAGTTTCTTGAATTTACGAATTTCACGATTCAATTCATAAATAAGCAAACGTGCGTTAGAGCAGAAATTCTAAAAGATTTTCAAGATTATTTTTTTACAAGCTGATGTATTTTTCACATTGCAATTATTTTTCATCGGCATCAACGTGTGATGAATAAAATGAAATTCTATGAAATTTGACTCTTATAGGATTTGACATCTTTTAAATTGAATTGAATCATCAGATTTACGAATAAAACAAACTTTTAGGGATTCACTCGAAGCCATTAATATAAAAATTGAACATATTCAATGTTAACCACAATCTCGTTTTATAAATACAGTGCGGTACGGTGAAATTTCAAAAGTTGGTTGTTAATAATTGCTAAATTCACGATAATGGTGTAAGAATTTTGAAATTTAATATGTTTCGACGAAAAAAAGAAAGGAAAAAAAATACAAGAACGATGGAATTTTTGTATTTTCAAAAAAAGCTCTCAATCTTCATTTTGAGTGTTACTTCAACTGAATCATTAGTTAGTAACGAATTGAAAGTAAATTAGAAAGGAAATATTATTTCTAGCAGTAAAGCGATATTAATATTGTATGACATCGAATTTATCTGAAATTTTACCGCACACCACCATTGATAGATATTTTCCAAGTGAATAATGGTAATAAAAAACGAGAAAAAGTCGTATTCGGCTACTTCTTTTGCTATTAAGAATTTCATTATTGTATGGTATAATATACAAGTATTAATTATTACTAATATACTTTAAACTTAAGTGTCGACTGATTTTTGGCTTTTATCGAACGCGTACACACACACACACACACACACACAAATACATGAAAGAGTAAAAACAGTATGTAGACATTATTGAATGTTGTGCTGATTTAATTTTCTGCAGTCTGGTACATCCATCTCCCTCCCCTCTCTCTCCCCCTCTCCCCCCAGTTCCCCACGAATAATAATAATAATAATTTCCTTTGCCGTTTTGTAAATACAATGTTTCGAAAAAGATTACAAGTCGAGAAGGAAGTAATGTATCATAATGCTTAATGAGTTTCTTTACTCCCATCTTAAAAAGAAAACATTTTCTGTGTAAACTAATCAAAACTCCGTTATTAAATGAAAAGTATTTAGCATTAATAGTACGTTAAATTATTTTGTATCTCTGAGTAATTATTCATATAATAATCCTCAATGTTCGTCCATCAACATTGATTCATTTCACTGTATTGATATTCTTGTCATATTGATTGAGAAATTAAAATAAAATTTCTTTTTAAAAAAAAGAATAAACAATAATAAAAATTGAAAAAAAAAAGATACAATGATTTTGTTATACAATAGGACTTAATTATTGGTAAATTATATGAATTGACAAATCATTTGTATTGGTCCATCGTTTTTCAATTGATTTTAACTTTAAGGATAAATCGTGAAAAAAAACTGAAATAATGCAACATAATTCACGTGAAAGATGCAAGAGAAAATAATACTAATTGCAATGATTTTATTATCAAAAGGAAAACCTCTTGATTCAGATTATGAGAATGAAAAACAGTTGTTAATTCATAATTCTGATGGAAAAATACCGATGAGTAAAACTGAAAAATCATACGTTACTTTAAAATAATTTTTTACATACGTAGTATTGTATTGTATAAATTGTTATGGAAGAAGCACAAAGTAGCAGTACTTTCTTAATATTTGTTACTATAACGCATTAATATGAACCTAGAAAAGACTACGATAAGCTGACAATTTTTCTATTAATCTTTTGTTAATCGTCACATGTACCACAACTTTCCAACGGCCAAACGAGCTTTTATAAAACCTTACGATTAAGGCGATACAATACTCAGTTAAATCACTAACAATAACATTGTTCTCCTCCTTGTTTATATAAAAAAGACAGTCTTGGAATACCAGGACACCAAAGAGCAAATCTCAAATCAAACATTATACTCTTCGGCTTATACTCAACGGCATTTTTTCGACGCGTTGTCTTTTAATTTCTCGACACTTGAACATCCTTCAGATTAAAATGAAGGCAAAATAAGGCAATAAGAAAGAAACAAAGAAACTAATAGACACTTATGGATGCCCCATATTTTGACCTCTTTGAGACTCAAGTACTCGCAGAGGCGTCAACGAGTAACTACTAAACTGTCATCAGACAAAGTTCTAAACAAAGTCTGCAAATTAGACGTATGTAATAAAATGTTATAAGTCCAGAAATCCCCTATCCACGAATTACTGTCGAACGAAAGCGTATTGGAATTGACGTATTAGCATCAACTCTATAATTCCCATTCCCACACATATATATATATTAATGAGCAGCGATGTCGATAAATTACCGACTGAGCGGACTGCTGCTGAAATAAATTCCGATAGAATCTTGTTTTGTCTGCGGAGCAATGGTTAAACTTTTTGAATGGTACAAATAACAAGCTAAAGCATTGAAATTAATTTTACGAAATTTACTTCATTCCCTGCACTACGTTTATCCACAATTTCATAATTTCAATTCGATCATTTCAGTTTCAAATCAAATCTCCCGGATAATAAAACAAAATTAGCGAATTGTATAATAACGACGAGATAAAATTGTTTCTGTGCAGGATAAAAATATTTTTACTGCAGCGTCCATTTTTACTAAAACTATAGTTTTTACTATTTTACTCGTACTGTACATACATTATACAGTGTTCAGTAGTATAAGTAGTGAACTATTTTTGAAAATACTAATTATTCACACGAATGACTAAAAGAGCAATTAATTGTCAGTGAGGAGGAAAAATTCTTTAAACAAAACTATCAATATTCTTGCAAAGATACTTAAAATCCTTAAGATGTTTTTAATTAGTAACGTAAATATGACATTAATATGTATAGCGAATAAATTATTAATAAAACATTGCTCGATTAGAAACAAAGTAGTTTTGCTTTGCAATTATTACTTATTGTCGATTGACTATTTAGGCAACGATGAGAGTCGCGTTAATCTTTCATAGAGCTAATTATTTTCTCAGAAATATTCATTAGAGATACAATTGGTCTCTCTTTTTTTTCTTTTTAGACATAATTAGTAATGTACAACTTTATAAGTTTTTATCGAAGAACTTTATTAGCATATGTAGACAGCAAACAATAAATTTTACGAAAAGAAATTATGAAAAATAAAAACGGGAGGTTTCAACAATTATAGCGTTTTCGCATGCAACAACAAGTGGATTAATGCCTAATTTGGTAAATAGAAAAAAATTGGTATACAACAAATGATATCAATGAAACGACCTTGATATCAATGAAAAAAAAAAAAACCTATTAATTCAAAATATTTTTCATAATAACAGCTACATTACATTGTTCGTGAATTGCAAAACCTTGAACCAAAAGTCATGTATAAACTGAGAAAAAACAAAATGAAAAAATTAGTTTATAGTAGTCATCTGTTTGTTAAAAGTAAAACGATAATGGTAACGGAGATAATAATTTATCCTATGCCTCTAGATCTTGTTACGTGCTGATGATTTAAACTTTGTTGAAAGATGTGTAAAAACATACAATCACCAAATATGTAAAGAGAGACCTTGTTAAGTAATGATAAACAGCGAGTAGAATAATTGGAAAATAATCACGAAATATTAAGTTGAAAATTAAAATTAAACAACTTTCAAAAAAAATTTTGCTGTAATAAATGTTTTTTATTCTAATGCAAAATTTAATTTAATGTTCAAATTACTTTTATTAAAATGAATGAGTAAATAATAGAATAATGAGAATAATATTTTCACTTGTTAAAGAGAATTTAATGATGGGAGTTTCATATTGTTTTAAAGATACTTATTCTTCGAAGGCTTGAGTGAAAATTTATTTAACAATCTGCATTAATAATCTGATAATTAAAATCAATTAACAAAGTCTCTCAAAGTTGCTCGAACGATCGAGGATTAAAAATCAAATATGTAAATAGTGTGTGCAGCACTTAAGTACCGAAGAGTGAATTTTGCGTGTAGAACAAAAAAAAAAGAAATATAAATTAAAAAGAGGAAGGCGGATGATATTGAAAATTTGTGGAGAAATTTTATCGTCGCTACTTTTTACCAGAAGAGGGAGAAAAATTAAAAAATTATCTGAAAAGAAATAATTTTAAAATAATGGCAGGTGTCAGCCAACGTACCAGAGTGTTTATTGTGTTTTTTATTTTAAATTGGCGTTATATAAAATTATTAAGTAAAAATAAATCGTATGTAAAATAACTAAAAAGTTATAAAAATAAAAGAAAGAAAAAAAAAAGAAAAATTAAATACGCACAGACTAATTTTTAATTTTTGTTCCTCAATTTGTCTCATCACATATGCCAAGGAGACGATTAAAAAGTAAGCGACAAATTTGCGCCGAAATTTTGATTCGTGAAAAAATAATTAAAACATTATCATCGTATTTTATCGACGACTTTTCTAACCCTTTTTTTTAAAAAATTTAAATATATATATATATATGTAGTATATTCTTGAAGTAAAGAGAAAACGTCGCGCGTGTTTATTATTTTTCACTATTTCGCGTAAACATTTATTTGATGAATGACAAATAAATAACAATAAAAATATACTTTTACCTGTAAACAAATAATACGGAGTACATTTAATATGAGATTAAAATTTCTTTTTAAATTTCATTTGAAAATACACTTTTTTTCAAATTTATTTAAATCTTGCAATTCATCACTTAAATACGAAAAATTTCATTTGAGTAAAAATTACTTCATTAATATTTCATTTAAGCATTCAAAATTATCATTATAAAATAAGAGATAACTTATTGATTCAATTTGTTTATAATTGACGTGATATAAGATATAAATAAAATTTTATTTTTGAAATAAAATAGGATCAATTGTATATTTTAAATTGTAAAGTAAGTGAAATTATATAAATATTTTTTAATTCCCAAGCATTTTTTAATGTCATGAAATTATCTGATTTCCTCTCAATTTAAACAAGTATAAATAACGACTAAGTCTAAAAAAATGTATATTCCCTTCAAAAAGATATAAAGATATACAGCAACATAGCAGAAAAATTAATGAAAAAAAAAAAGCAATTGAACAATAAATTTATATACTTATATATATATATATATATATATGTATGTATATATATATGTATGTATGTATGTATATATAAAGACGCGGAAAACAATACCTGATTCTCCCTAGCAATATATAAACGTTTATGATTATTTTCAAGATGCATAAGATGCTACGAGATAAAAACAAAAGAATATTTAAATGTTTCTAATGTTATGTACATAAAACTATTTGCGAGAGGAAAATATACATTTTCGAATGCTAATTAATACATTATGCGACTCGTTCAACAATCTCATGTTCAAAAAATAAAATGTTTATGTGTTTTACTTTTGCCTATTCAATTTTATTACCTACATAGTCAATCTTTACATATAAATTAGAAGATAATTTAACCAAATAAATAAGTTATATTAATTAACAAATAAATTACTTGATGTAACTAGCTAGAGTAATTTTTAATATGAAATATATTAAGCAATTGAGAAAATATTTATTGACGTAAGAATAATATAAACTATTTTATAACTTAAATAAGAAACAGAATTCGGTTTATTTCGTTACTTAGTATACGCAAAAATTTCAGTTCAATTCTAAGCGAATATTTAGGTATTTGCTTTAGTGATAATTTTGTGAAAAAAAATTATATCTCTTAAATTGTAATATCCTTTATATGCTTTGAGAAACTTGTGAAAAATTACTTCCATAAAACTT
Source organism: Ceratosolen corneri (assembly GCA_030522565.1). Lineage (NCBI taxonomy): Eukaryota > Metazoa > Arthropoda > Insecta > Hymenoptera > Agaonidae > Ceratosolen > Ceratosolen corneri. The sequence goes on along the minus strand of JAPYYT010000144.1, from coordinate 174,302 downwards.
TGCGTAATATAAATTATCAATTTGGTAGTTTCAATTAATTTACGGGCTCTTCGTTTTAATATAAGACATATCCTCTTCCGGTTTATCTTGAGACGGATTTTCAGTGAAATCTTCGGCATTGTTTACATTTTCATCGATTCTGGATACTAACGATATCGGCTGCTCCATGTCCCGCAAAAATATTGTCGTAGCTGTCGTTGTGACAGTAGAATTATTGTCTTGTAAGGATTGCTATTGATTAAAGAGCGTATTAGTATATTTTTCCACTTTCAATACGTTCTAAAATATAAAAATTATTATTACAAAAACTATTGGAAATTAAATAATATTTTTCTTTCTATGTATTTCTATGGTCTCTTGTACTTGTTTCATCAATGGAAATAAATGACTAAAATTATTGAAACTTAAAAGGCACATTAATTGTCAGCAGTATAAGCATCATATTTAATAATCATATAGACATTTATGAAAAATATCATAATATATTTTGAAAAATTTAAATTATTTAAATTTACATATATATATATATATATATATATATATATAACAATTTGTAATTGAAGTACCTAATGAAGGTTTATAATTATTGCAATTATTTTATTAGTAGATTATTGTAATGTAATATTCACTTCCATGATTAATGCGATGTATACAAAAAAATATTAGAATATAGTTTTACTAAAAATGGTTTTATAATATATTTTGCATAAAATTTTATTGACGTTAATTTAAACATTGAACCAACAATTAAATCTCAAAATTTAAAAAAAAAGATTTAATATCCACGTTTATAATAATAATCTTAAAATAATAAAAGAAAGCAAATTCGGATTTTAGAATTGTGATTTATACATGTACCTGCATTACATTTAAAAGAAATAAAAATGCCAATAGAGTTAATGCACTAATAGCAGCTCCACTGCCTCCGCCATAACCTTTAGCTTTGGATCTAAACAGCAAATCAGAAATATAGATTATGAATTCCAATAGGCAATGATTTAATTTAAGAATATAGTCAATCGAGGAGAATACTCGGTGAATGTCTTTTAATCAATCAATTAATTTCTAATGAGATAAATGAATTTTACACTATTCCTCAAATTATCTATATTTGAATTATCCATCACATCAAAACAGATAATAAGTATTTTAATAAAAGAATATGAGGTCTTATTTAAAATCCTAAAATCTTTAAATACTGTATTTAAGAAAAAATTTTATTTAAGCCATAAAAATAGAAAACTTTAAAGCAGTAATTGGTTTTCAAAAAAGAAAAGAAAAAAAATCTCTTTAACCGACATTTGAAGCAACATATCCCTTTGCAACTATAAAAAGCATTCAATGTAAATTATGACAAGTAGTTGAATGAAATATATGAAAAATTAATTTGACAATTGTACATTTTACCTTTACGATAAACGCTTGATATACCAATATATAATAAAGTTAATAAAATGAATTGTTTATACAACGAGTGCATAATTGGTATACCATAGGTTGTTAGGGCAACTATAAGTAATCCATACAGTTATAATGACACTTGGTACAGCTTAGTTATAGTTATCTCAAGTGCACTTAGTTATTATAGTATTTACCCGTGCCATCCGCGATCGTGACTATTAAATTCATCGTAGTATTGGTCCAAAGTGGGTGTCGCCTGTGTTTCTTGAAATCTTCCGAAATTCAGCAACTCCTTAAAGGTCATTGCACAATCGTAATTCCTAAATTTGCGTAACTTGAATTGTAGAAATTCTGACAAAACCACGCCACCTTTAAATCCCCAAGTTCTCAGCTCGAGACTTGGCGACAAACTCAATAGCCCGACTTTCGTCATTGGCCTCTTTGTACTTTGAAGCAAGCTGGCATGAAGTTTTCCGCTCCTCGAATCTCATCTTCGTCCCATAATTAACCGATCCAGCGACAATTAGATACGTCATGCGTATATATATATATATGCACAATATAACTGTGTTTGGGCACTTTTTGTTCTATTTTTGAAGCGCTGCTATGGTTGAGGAACTCGCGTCAACCGGATTCTTGGTCAATTTAAACCTCCGCGATTCGCCTTGCGTGCTAAGTTAATTGCTCTATGCTCACTTCCGAGACCAAATTATGAAAATTGTAGAAACGGTTTGATGCATGCAAGATGTTCTAGTGATACAAGAGTGCGAAGTTAGACAGTGACAGATAAAATGGAGATGTACAGCTCGTTATAACTACGTTATTAATATGTGATTTAACGTAGCAAGATTGGTTAATAATAAAAAAAATTGCCGTAATTTTCCTTAATAAAGGAGAGATAAAATGTTGTATGATTAAACAGGGCGCTCTATAAGTTATTCGTACTAATTATACTTAATGATATTGCACATCGGTGGGAAATATTTGATCTAAACGTAGAATAAGACTTTTATCCACTCGAGGACCTCGGTGGGTGATTTACGAAAGCAGATTTAATAATTAAGAATCAGCAAGCTAATTGTTGACTTTTCAGCATCAGCATGCATCAGGAGCCAACTTGCATCCTACAGCTTTCAATTCACATTGAATTTCTTCGAACTTTTTGCTCCAAAATTTCTAATGAAACGTTCGGATCCTCTTCAAGCCAATCGAGATATTCAGTTTCATTTATATCAAAATCATTTATATCAGGCAGTAATTTTAAATTTGACTCAACTGCAATGTTGTCCAATGTCTTTTGTTCTTGCATACTTGGCAATAACTTTTGCGATTTAGAAGAAAAGCAAATCATTAAAATGATTCCCATATACAATTAGTAATCATTGAAAAATTTTTATTACTTTTGTTAAAGATTTGTATAAATATTGTTAAGTTGGTGATGCGATAGCAAGTGAGACAGTCAATATGAATCTTAGAACGAGCCGAGATATAAAGCGTTGGTCGTTAAAATTTGTATTTTGCTTAATATCATAATTCGATAAGAGTAATGTCGGACAAAAAAAAAGTCATGCTTTGTTTATTTTGATAAGAATTTTTTATTGTTATACTTGTTAAAAGTAGAATCATACCACAACACATACATACAAAAATTATACATGTGATAATTGTAAGCTGAATTATAACGTCATTGCTTAACTCCAGCTTGCGTAATGCATTTACATATTACGCCTATATACATAACGAAAGAGAAGGAATGATCGTGATAAAAATAATAGTTATCAATGGGCTGAATAAGGTTGACAAGAGGTCAAAGAAAATCAAAATAAATAGTCCTGAGATTTTAACTCTGATGAATTTGTGGGAGGGGCCGCTTTCCATTAGCCCAAACGCTTTTCAATAAAATTCCAGTATCAACATTATGAAATGCGCTATTTGTTTTACTCGCAACATTTTGCAATTCGCAATTTGTCTCAAAGTTTAGGAATAATAAAATGATTGTCACAATGCGAAATAATGTGGTGGCGATTGGGCTTGCTGAACGACAATGCTGACCGAAGCTAATCTTCCTCCCGGCGATCGACACGAGAGATTGATCGGATCTATGGGAAGTAACGATTTCTTAGACTATAGGCATACATTAAGCTAGCCGACATATATCATATCTTAAAGGGGGAAAGAGAATGAAACGATTGTTTTTAGCCTCTTTCGAATTTCTAGCACGACGAGGTGAAAGATAAAGACAATGTGCTCGTTACGCATGTGAGAAGGTATAATTGTACAGGCAGTTAAAGGTCCAAGCTTACTAAATTTCTACGCTCGTTAAATAAATAATTAAATAAATTAGTTGTTATTATCGTGTCTCTCTTCATCATTCGGTATTATCAGCGCATATCTGAACGTAAATGACGTCATTCGCGTTCGTCCATGTCCCAAGTCTCGTTCAGTCTGCTTCTACGGAAAATGCGTCAACGTTATATTTCGCTCTCATTTTCCTTTCGGCTTCCTCGCACCCTCCTCCATCCTCCTCAATCATACCCTCGCGATTTAGGTATCGCGATTACATAGTCGGCCATCCGAGTTAACGCAAATTAATTCACTCTTCGAAACTCCAATCGCAGCGTCTTAAGTCGTCTCGTCCAATAACATCCGTATCAATAATTGCGAGGATGCGCACGAGAAAATGAATGTGACGAGCCTCTTTTCACACTGGCGCTTCATTACGACATTACCTAAAGAATTTTGATGCACGCAACTAGTCGGAGAATCCCTACGATGAGAAGTAAATTTTTATGAAATTTTCATAGAAGCGCGAGAGGCCTTTCGATCGCTTTCCTTCATAAAGTCTCGCGCCCACGAACAGACCTCATAAGGCCCAATTAGCGTCAGTCGGTATCAACTGCCCCGAAATACATCTGGCCCGGCTCTCCATTTTTTTCTCGTGCCATTTACAAATACAATTATTACACGTCCATTTATCTATATATATATATATACATACCTACGTGCACATATATATATATATATATATATAAATAAGGGGTGTCGGTGATAATGATGATATGATCATTTACATGGTCTACTTATTTTAATATCGCGTCACGTCGAGATTTGTGTGTGGGTGCCTGTTGGTGCGCGTGAGCGCGCTTTTCGTCACTGTCGCAGCTCAGACGGCGTTGCAATCGAGAAAAAGTGTCCTGCAATCCTCCCCGGAACGTCCGCGTCTTCCGGCCTCGTACAAGGCCTCGAAGCCAACGCCGCTTTGCCGCTGGAGAAGGTAGCTCGTCGCGTATCTGAAACAGGCATTTTCCACTTAACCTCGGCAGGATTAGAATTTGCGAGTAGCGAGAGACTTTGTTGCACTCGTTACTTTAAGAGAACGAGAGCCATTTGTTTCGTGAGCTCGGCTACTTATAAAGAAGGCGATGTTTAAAATGTGAATATCAACATAAATTGATTGCTACAAAGAAACGATTTATCTATTTAGCATTTTAAAAGTTTTGTAAAGCAGCTAATTGTAGCAGTAGTAATGCAAAGAATGCATACAATGTACCGAGTGTTCTTTATGTCGGCGCGTATTGCAAAAATTGCAAAAGAATGCACTTGATAGCTTCCGAAGAAAAAATTACCTTTACAACACTTTAAGGGATTGCTTTTGAAAAACGAGTAATCTTCCCTTTATTTAGAAAAATGCCTTGGTAAAATGTAATATTAAGGTCGAAAGTGTCAAGGCCCCATTAAAGATTGAGCATGGAAAAATGGAAAAATATCCTTAAAATGCCCAACACGGCACTTTCATTGGCCCTCGAAGTTACTTCAACTTTGGGAGTCGAATTTTTTTCGAAATTTCTTTCACCGCTTCCCATGAAAACACAAGTACTCACGATCCAAGTTGGCAGAAAATGGAAGTCGTCCCCTGGGAGTCGGCGGCGCACTCTGCACTGGCTTCGCAAAGTGCTCTCTCGGCACATCCTCTCTGTCCCTCCTCTTCCGCCCGGCCGACGTTGCTAAACGATTTCATCGACCTGACGTATCCCTATAAAGAAGACGATCACTCGATATTATTTAGGCACCCCTGACCAATCTTTGCAATATTGTCATAGAGTTCGCGAGGTGGAGCGGCTTCCTGTCGAATCGGCTCAATTGAATAAAGAATTCTCAATTTCGTCTCTTCGACACTGGACTTTGCAGGAATAAAGGAATCGCGTAGGTCGCGAATCATTCCGTCTTTAATCCAAATCAATTGAGTCTCGAGGCTCAATTGTCTTGGAATCATTTGATTGCACGTGCAAATATTCTTTAAGGATGAGGCAGTCAGCTCTGTCGCGCCAACCTCTCCACCAAAATTAAGCGGACAATACGAAAGCTCGAGAAAGCTACGGGGAAGCTACGGGGAAGCGATCTTTGGTGGACTTTTGATATAATGCGCGAGTAATTGATTACCTTGAGCATGGAAATGGAGGCAACCGCGGCTTCGGAGACCGTGTCCTTTCGTCCGAGTGAGCGAGCCTGGAAGGACCGATGTGAGAAGGACGTCTTCAAGGCGTCCAGGAGGTTGATGACGATATTGATGAACTGCTTAGGGCAATATAAAGACACTTAGGAACAATATCTTAGGTGGAGGTGTTAGTTGGTGATTGGCAAATTTGCAAATGCCATTCATCACTTTGCCGACGAATTATTAATCCAGCTGAAGAGAATTTTGTCGTAAAGTTACTTGCGGAGATTATCGTTGGATTTACGTTAACATACTGTCGTCGATTAACGCGCAATGAGAACTTTTGGGCTCCATTAAGTTTTTACGGAGAATTGAAAAAGGTCTCTTGAATATTTACATGTTAAGTAATTGACAATTATAAACATTTTGCAGAGGTTCGTTTTAACTGTGCTTGTATACTTGGCACGTTGTGATCATTGATTTTCATTATTTACAATTACGGATTAATGGATAACGTGGCGAGCTGCAAAATTGCGCCAATTTCTGTATAAATGCGAATTGGAGCCAAGATAAGCCTCGTAAATAAGCAGTTTCTCATCGTAAATTAATAAACTAATTCCCGAAAGCACTATCCTAACATAAACTACTCATTAAATTATGCTTATTTAACAAGCCATTATGCGAGGTAATTATTTGTATTATTATTATAATAATATACGTCTCTTCTGTCAGTCTTTTTTTTGTTCTTTTACAAAATTATAGACGCTATTTACGAAAAAATTCTCTTCCAGTAATAGTTTGAAATTTCTCTCTCTGTATCATTTTAGTAAAGTGTGTCTGTTTGTGCAAGTCTTGGTCAATTTCGATGAAGATTTTGGTCATGATTTTGTAATATAACGACAAAGGACTCTCAAAGCAAAATGTAAGAGTTTAATGTATTGAACGGTTAAAAAAATTGTAATCTATCTCAGTCATTCTGTAACTTCATCGATCCAGAAAAACATTCAATTAGTTAAGTACAATAGCGTCAAATAATATCGTTAAAAAGTTGAAAAAAAAAAAAAAAACGAAATGTCATATGGGTCTTACGGTGTAATACACAATATAAATAAATACTATGATACAACAAACAAAAAACAGCTTATCGTCAGTGTATTAAAACTGAAAGAAGGATGCTAAAAATGTAACTCGGCGAGAAATAAAGGAGAGAAAGCTCGTAAAGTAGAAAAATAATTTAAAATTTAATATGCAAGATAGATTTTTAATGCCCGATGAAAGCTATGCCCGACATTTTGCCATGTATAGTGATGTTTTTTCTCCGTCTCAATAACCCAACGACAAAATCAACAGCAAATTATATAAAACATCCCTGATAATACACGTTCATTTGACTTTGAATGGTTTATCAAAAAAAATTCCACCCTCCCGTTACAGCGCCATTTAATGCCACGAAAGAATAAAGTTGCTCAACATCCTTCCCCCACTCAAAGAACACGAAGAAAAAAACAAACAAACAAACAAACAAACAAACTATAGGCATTTATCTTACAAAAGCGTGACCTGCGTCTGCACCGCTTACAATTATACTTGTGTGGGCTTTGTCGCTCGTTTACGCGAATGTGTGGCGGGTGTGCGTGTGGGTGGCTGTCTTGAGTGTTGCTTGTGTGGTGTGTGCGTGTGTGTGTGGTGTGTGGTGTGTGCGTGTGTACACGACTACTGACCTCGCTCGCCTGTCCGGCTATCACAGCCACCTGATCCGGATTCCTTCCCTGTCCCAGAAACGCACCCAGCACCGCTGTCAAAATTCCCTAATGTGTGCGGAAATTACATCCATTCTAATGTATTAATGTATTTACAGAAGATACATAATATGTACAAGATCAGTAAAGGCCTTTTATTCTTATGCTTCCTGCAAGTAAGAGCTGCGTTACGTTTAAGTTTAAATCTACGCTCAATTGGGTTATGCCACTGGTTGATTTAGCGATGAATTTAGGTTTGTCATCGATGTCGCTTGTGTTTTGCACTCGAGAATATTGGCAGTAAACTAGTGGGCTTGGCAGGCGTTTTTCGTCTGTATTCTTTCTTTTTTTTTTAATATTTTTCAAGCGACGCCACGTAAGTTAATTGGGCTGCAGCTTGAATAGTCGTATGTGTTGAAGCTCGTGACAATTGTGCGGCTGCGAGGAGGGATCAGAGTGTTGTAAATCTGCCGCGTAGAACTAAATTTTGCAGGAGTGAAATTTAATATCTTATCCAACGATCTTTATCTGCAAAGGATCTATTAAAGATGACCGACAATTTTTAACTACGTTATACTGTACTGGAGCCCATTACCGTGCAAAATCTGTTAGCCGCGCGTGTAAGATTAAACATAAGAGGACTAAATTTACAATTAGTAATTGGCTTGAGCTTCACGATGTATTTCTATGTAAATGATGAGCTGTGCCGACGATAGGCTGCAATGTGCCGTAAATTAATAACAATTTCATTTACAAAATCTTTAAAAATATATTTAACAACAAAAAATTACAATCTCGAACCAAGTGGCGAATTGAAATTTTGTCGTACAAAGGGAAATAATAGTCTTGAAGGGTAAATAATAAATTGGCAATCAATATTATCTCCAAGTAATCGTATGTTTCATTTATTTAATGCCGAAACTGTGCTCTCGTTGTAAATTGCAAAATTCCCTTGGAATATTTTCGCAATTTTTTATCTTGTTAAATAATTTTTCATGCTGTTTTAAATTTTGTTTAAACTTGTGCACTACACTAGCAAAAGTAACTATATATATATATATATGTATATGTATATGTATATAGAAGTACAAAAGCTACTTCTCTCAGTTCTTTTTTCATCGTCACTCGATGCGATGCTTGGACTTTCGTTATAAAGAGGACCATTTTATTCATTAGCAATAACCGTCACGACAATAAACTCGATCGCCACGACACAAGACAATATATAATTCCAGTCCACGTGAGAAATTAGTCAACTACAAATGTCCAATTGGACTTTTATTCGCATTTATACGCGCTTTTGCCCTTCGTAATCTCGGAACAAGACTTCTTTATCGAACAAATCGCATCCAATTAGAGGCTCGAGTCTGCAACGATTTTACGGGAAAAATGTTGATAGGGTAAACCGATTTATTACAGCAGCGATGTAACAACAGCCCCCTCCCGCCCCCGAGATCGCGTAGGCACATTTTACTTTTCGTTTAAGCGAATAACTGTTACCGCATAAAAAAGAAAGTAGCCTCGGACACAAGTGAGTTCCTCGCTTTTATACCAAACAAATCGTTGCTACGCGGAATGCCGCGCCCATTGGCGGAGAAAAGGAGAAGAAGAAGAAGAAGAAGAAGAAGAGGAAGAAGAAGAAGAATAAGGGATCGTAAAATTTCACGGCTGGTAGTGGTAAGGTAAGCTGGACATCTCCAGATCTACATTATAAACAGCACCAAAATTTTTGCCAGGAACTGCTCCTACGTACTACACATTACAAATGCACAAGCTAGAGAGCGCTAACTAGGTATGGGTAACTAAACGCTGTAACTAACGGCTGTAAGGAGTAATGGTCGAGTCGCGGAAGCATTTGTACCTGCATGGGACTGCTGCTCTGGTTGTCGACCTTGTCGATGCCGTCAACCTGCTGCTGCGGTCCACCCAAGATCGCCGTGAGGACGCGGAGCCCGACCGAGAGGAGGTTGGCCCAGGGGCTGGCCGGCACACCCTCGTCGATCTCGTTCTTGCTGGGGCTGGTGATGCCCGCCGTCTGGCCCAGCAGCATCTGCATCAGCATCCCCAACATGTTCGACCAGGAGAAGCCGGTGCCGCCGCCTTCCTGCGGGCGCCCAAAGCCATACTACGTTGACTCGGAATTCGCGTGATCGCCATTGCTTGTTCTCACGATCGTAAGACATTTCATATACAAGGCAATAAGGACCCTCCCCTTTCCAAGTTTAACCGGAGAATTTACGGGAATGCGAGGCTTGAGCTTTCCCTCCATTTTCCAACTGTCCCCCCCGTGGGAACATTTTTTTTTTTGCCTTTTTTTTGCCTTTTTTTGCCAATTGACGTCAATTATTCGCGTTGGAGCTCATGTAAATCCAACTTGGTTTGTTTTTCAAGGCTTTTAAGGTTTCAACATTTATGCGCAAACTGCTCGTAATGTACTTGTTGATTCACGATAATGATTCATACTACTTTTTTGATTTATTTAGAAAGTTTCAAGTTTTTTTTGTTTTTTTTTTTTTGATAAATATAATTCTGCATAGTACATTATTGCTACGATCAAACTTTTACTTATTTATTAATGTGGATGGTTATTACTTAAAAAAGTTCATAACACGAGATTGATTATTCTATGATAAATAATGCATGATTGAGAGCGTTCAAATATGCTTGTCAAGTTTTGTCGTAGTTGCGCGGTTATAAATCTCCAAAAACTCGTTTTCATTTTGTCAGAAGACTTTCTCTTTAAGAAAGCCAAAATCTGAAGAACTAATTTTCACTTTTTTTTTGTCTTTTTACGCGCGCGCGCTCACACACACACACACACACACACGTATAAACAATTAATGCGAGGAATTTCACATTTTGAGCGTCATACGGGAACGACTTTCGCTTTACCTCATCATTAATTCACGTACGAATACTGAAATCATTGCGGATAGGTTTACTGGCTGCGATTTTTTACTTTCCGCGAAGGAATGTTTTTTTGGCTGGTTTGTCGCTTACCTGAATCGAGTTGGTACTAATGTCCTCGATGTCATCCAAAGCAACTTTCTTCATGGCGTTCGGCTTCTCCGCGAACTTTCTTGCCTCTTCGATTTGCTGATGAAAGGATTGCTGGGGCAATGCAAACGCTTGTCCCAACACCAGTGCGACCAAGCACAACGACAGGTATTGTTTGCTCTGCATGTTTGCGCTAAAAAGTTTTTAATTGCCTTCAAATTTAATTGTAAACAAATCCTTACCGATTTGTTCGAGGGGATATTTCTCATTGTCGCGATCTATGATTTTCACTATCTTATGTGCCATTGAAAAATTGCTACGTCCCATTGTTTACAGTAATTTGATTGATTGATTGAGATTGGCGGAATTTTCGTTGAAACCTCGAGTAATTAAAGAGATTAGCAAGAGTTGGCTTGATTGTCATCGACAGCCGAATGTAAAAGCTCGTGAGATTAAAGTAAATTGGCGTCAAAATTTAATTATCCACCTCTTGCATTATAAAATGTCCTCGCTTACTAAGACTATTTACCACAAGTATTATTCAATTGCAACAGCAATACAACGATAAGTAATCGATTTCAATGCATTTGTGCGTGGGTGGGTGGGTGTGTGCGTGTGTTTAGTAAAAGCGATTCGAGACTGTTGTAACTGATTGCAAAAGAGACCAAAGTCACGTACTCAATGAGCCAATAAAAGTAAGAATCCCTATGAAGAATCTGTCTAATTATCGAATTGGATAAAGAATTCTGCCGACACGAGAGACTACCCCGCCTCATAAATAATAAGGGACTCGCTGTCAATGTCAGCAAGTACGAGAAGCCTGTCGCTTTCTCGCACGGCCATCTGATTTCCTGCAGGCTCGGAAGCTCGCGTGACGCATAATACGTGAAAAATGTCTCCACCGCGGTGCGACTTTCCCTGACGCATATGAAATTTCGCTGCCATTCTTTCTCCTTTTGTTCAGCAACTAGCCCGAACGCCTGCGCCGAAAGTGTTACGCATTGCTGCGATGTACAGTACGAAATGGTTTGGGCTCTCCTCGAGGCCTCGTGACGTCAGACCGGCACCGTTACATCCACGTCAGAATGCCCGTGGCAGAGTCGTCGCGAGGATGATTCAGTCGCGTCCGGTCGGCTCCCCTCATCGGCATCCAGTCGAGAATAAATCCAAGGCTAAATCTTAATGTCGCTAAATCTTTCCGGTCCATCGCTGCCCGATAGCATTGAGAAAAAGTGGCAAATTTTCTCCATTGCACAGCCAGGCGCAGCAGGCATAATCCGGGCTGAGAGGAGCCTTGGCCACGAAAGTAGGTCGTCGAGTTGAAAATTGTCCGCGAGCTATTGTAAGATACTGCATTATCACTGTCGAATGACTGCCCGGGCCCGCACTCCCGTAGGAGCGGGGCGAGCCACTTCCTCGGCAATCGAATAAACACGGGCGGACGCATTGACCCAGACGAGGTGGGAATTCCAGTTGCGAGGACGGCAACCCACTCGTCGCTCCGACCACTCGACGCTTGATAAATAACCTTGACCATGAAAGTGGGTCGCGCTCGGGCGTCCTGGCGTCGGTAGGAGGCGACCTCCTTAGTCCACATCCGAGTCGAGCGGGTTTCTTGACCTGCAGGCCGAGAGGCACCGTTATTCCGAAAACGCGGTCGCGACCTACTCCCGACTCGACGACAAGGATCTCTGTCCTCCCATCTCTCTCTCTCTCTCTCTCTCTCTGGCTTCCTGCTGCTGCCGGGAGGGTGGCTGCCCACGAGCTCGCATCGCAACTCGGAGGAGGAGGTGGTTGAGTCGCCTGCTATGGGTGCGCGCGAGCAATGTAAATTACTCCTTTGACGGTTACGCTCCATTCAAAAAAGGATAATCGCGAGGATCGAGGTTCGACACTTACACTCCTACATTTCATCGAAGAGCAAGGATGAGAGAAAGAGAGCCCAAAAGCAGTTCACTGCATAATTGATGAGAAATTTGGCTTATCTGGCTGATGGAATTTAATGAGTCGATAGATAAAGAGGGTGAAGAGTACGGACGCTTGGAATTTGCATTTCATTCGCTTTTATCATTTCTAATCGCTATATCAATACTCGGATTAATTCTAATAGTTATTGAAATGATGGTGCGCTTTGTTGACGTTACGAATAAAATGCTAAAGATGATGTAATGGCTTACATTTAATGTCTAGCGATAAAGAATCAATAAAATATAATTTTACGTAAGCTAGCTATACTTATCAATATGGAGATATGATAAAATAATAATTGATTATCAATGGCACGGACTGCTTAATCGCTAATTATATAGTTAAAAATGTGTTGTCTCGATATCGTTATCATTGGCCATTTAATGCATTGATGGCTAAAATTATTTGAGTAAAAATGTCAATTTACTTATTTTATAACTATTTGCACGAATAATTCGAATTAAATGAAGATGAACCAACATCACATTGCTACCTCTAGTTTTAATTTAACTGTGCAATGATATTATTGTTATTATTGTTATTTTATGGCAATAGAAATAATTTGCAAATATGTACACGAGTGCATAATTTACGTAAATGTGAATCCAATTGAAATGACTTATTATTTATGAAAATTTACCCGTCTAGAACTTTGGTACTCAAGCTACATCACCTGCTGACCCTTAAAACGAAGGTGCGATAGTATTCGTATTGATTAGAAACTGAAATCGTGCTTATCCCAATTATACCACCAATAGCATGAGAAGATTGCCATTCCCTACACATACGAGAGAGATCTTGGGAATTGAGATCTAGCGAAGCAGACAGGTAGTAGAGCAAGTGCATTCGAATGTAAACGTCACGAATCAATTGGCCATTCCCGCGCACTCGAGAGCCTTATCAACTTAATGTAAAACTAGCGTGTGTTAAAAAAACTCACTTTTTGTTTTCTTTTATTAAAAAGCCCAGCTATGCAAATACGAACTCTATCTGTGCGACAACACTCCGGTTCTGGAAGATAATATTTCCGTGCGGGTCTTCTTATAGCCTGTGGTGCCTCATGCGGCCCCGTAACGTTCTGGTGGGGACGGAACCGTTCGACCAATAAAGCCCACACCACTTGGGACTTGGGCCTCATTGAAGAAGGAATTCTCTTGCTCCGCGCAATGACAGTGAAAAGATGAATATACCTATTCCTCATCCGATCATCCTCTATCCCACATCAAAACACCTGCCAATTTTCACGGACGAGCGTTGCCCCCCCACTCCTTTATCAATCGACACAACTTGGCTTCAATCGATTTTCAAGCACATGGTTTCTTGTAAACCTCATTTGTCGAGTCGAAAAGAGCAAGAAAATGAGAGAAAAATGTCATTTATATGGATAAACTATTATTAATTTCAATTTCAAGGCACGTATATATATATATATAAACTATACTTAACGCTTAATATTATGTTAAAGTTGTATTTATTATATACCAAGACTCGATAGCATAAATAAGAATCTTTAAATTTATAACCAAAGTTTTCATTTTTCGGTCATTAGAGCTTTTCTTGAATTCACGTGGCGTATTTTCTTTTCCTATCTAGCCCTGATAATATTGTCTTGTTACATACAAAATACCTTTTTTCATTTTAAGCGCTAAGGAATTCCGCTCGCCTCGATAATTAGAAGCGCAGGCATAAGCAACCATTTCCCAAAGTAATTTACAATTGATCTGTTCAAACATAGTCGCACAAATTACAGTGCTTAAAGATTCTCAATGGTTTTTCCTTATTTGCCAAGACCAACAGAATCGACTCTTTCTCTTCCGACAATTAACCTCAATTATTAAGATCGGTGGTTATATGATTTTACTTATTAAGGATTTTTCCAAACATTACCATAAAGCTTTGCGTTCCTCAAATACACGGCAAATCGTCAATTATTGATTCTACAATTGCTTCAATATTTGATTTGGGACAAAGTTTTTCAAATAATACACACATCTCAAACAATATGGGATTATACTGCATTTATTTAATAAAATTTATATAAAATATTGTCGAACAATATTGAGCAGAAAAGCGGTTTTAACGTTGAATAAATGCTGTTGAAAGGAAAAAATTTATTTTGGCAAATACGATTATAAAATTCATTTATAATTTATAATACCTGATTGCGACAACTTATTACTATATATATATTCTATACGCTTATTCCATTATAAATAAATTGATATTCAATAGATTTTTATATAGTTTATTAATTTCATTTTCGTTAATATATGAATTCTATAATGAATCGTAGGTGTATTTATCGAAGAAAAAAAATTTTCAATCAAAATCTATTGTTGTAATAAATCACATCAACTGTAAGATATAAGTTGAATACGAATTTTTATAATTGAATATACACATATTCATACAGTCTATAAAGTATTTGTGAGGTTCCGGTGTAATTTTTTAAACACATGCGTATCCACACCTCAAATTATATATATAAATAAGTATATTTATTAAGGAGAGTGAATTAATATTTACTCGAATCATTATTTAACCCTCGTGAAATTGCGAATTCAGAATCTCTTTAAATATTGACATTTTTTCGATTTGTGTGGGCACCTCATCTCAATAAAACGTCATCCAATTACATAAGTACATATGAATAATACAATAATTATACGAGCAATAAAACTTAACTATTATACATTATACATTTCGCCATGAATAAAAAGCTCATTGCTCTGGCTAAATTTTGACTGGGCCAACAACTTATAAAGACGTTTAATGAAAGTCTAAAAAAAGTATAAAACGAAGGCTTAATTAAAAATTCTTCACTTAATAATTTTGCCAAGCGGAGTTAAGTATTAAATTCATATAAGCTGTAACGCGAAGAAATCTTCCTTTGTAAAAAATAAAATGGATCTGATGATATCACGAAGTATATTAATAAATTTAAAGGATTTAATGACTGAATTATACACGATGATCTGATACCGTTTGTAATTTTTTTTTTATTTTTAATTTGTTCTATCATCTTAATCGTTAAATAATTAGCGTTTAAGTCATACGGGATAACTATGAGGATCAGTAAATGAATTTTAATGAGTCCTGCGATTTCAAATTTATATCAGATTGTAAAAAGTGTGCTGAATTTTTAACATTTGTTATCAATTGAAGGTTTTTGAACAAAGCGCAAACGAGAAGAGAATTAAATAGTAGAATTCTTGAAGCATTGTGGCTTTAAATTAATAGTGCATGCTCAATGAATTGGGCGCGAGTAAGCAAAGTAATATTAAAAAAAAAAAAATGTTTACCTCGGCGAATAGTAAATTTCTTGAAAAATTGAAACATTGAACATTATCGAGGTGTGTAAATTTTTTAAGCAAAAAGTGATAAGGAAAATAGATCGATGCGGTAGATGCTTTGATTTTATTTTGCGTAGTATCGAGTCGATTAACATGTCGGGTTACATATAAATTGCGCGCGAATGGCACAGACGCAACAAACTGTCCTTAAAAATCAAGGGAATCGCTATAAATAAAATAAATAGCGTTTTAAAATAAAAAAAAAAGAAAAAGAAAAAGAAAAGAACGTTGTGTACATTTTTCTTTCACTTAGCGAGAAACAGCGAAGTTGGCGGTTTCCAGGTTTCTCTTGAAAAAATCCAGCAAGAGCTCGGCACACTCGAGATAAATAAAAGCACCGGCACCTGAGAAGATGTCAGTGATCTGAAAGGTGTTTGAAGCGCGTGCCAAGACTGCCACTTTACTTTCTTCTTCCCCCCCGCGCGAAACAGTAAACAGCGCACGGGCGTGTGGGTAAGGTGACACACACACGCGCGCGCGCGCACCACCGCATGCATGTACTCGCACTTTTTCTCATCCTTTTACGAGAGCGACAACGATATCTGCGACAATTTCCTTCGATTTGCTACTCACTACTACACACACACGAATCTATACGCACACCTATTATCTAAATAATACATAAGCTTATATAATCGGAGATGAATAATTTTTTCAGCTACTTTAATTCTCGTAAGGTGTATAGGATTGAATAGCAACTGTAGTCAATCTACTGGCTCAGCGTGTTGTATCCCTCTAATGTAACCTACAAAATTAAAATCAATGAATTAGTCACCACGTACAAGCTTATTCGTCGGGGTTGAAAAAAAAAATTGCATGATTATCATAATTATTATTCTTATTATGGGCAATTATTAGGACTCGGTTAAGTTGATGTTGGGAGGCCAGGTATGTGGCACATACTCGGGCCCGTACGTGGGTTAGAGAATAACGTTATCTGAATCTGGTTTCTCCAATTGAGAATTACATAACAGACAATCGTTCTCTCGAGCAAATGTACATCAAATGTTTGCACAAATCGATTATATCCACATTATTAGATTATACGCTAATGATAATATAAATAACTTATATATATATAACATTCTAAAAATAAACGGACATTTGCCGCAAATAATAACTTGCGCACTGCTTAAACCAATGCAGTTATTAGTGAATTGAATATATATATAAATAAAGCAATAATTGCGTCGATTGTGCGCAAACGCAAATCCTTATAAACACGAGCTAAGGCCACAACTTCGGGTTTAACAATTCTAGCTTCTAACTCGCAGGTTATTGCTCTTTCGTAAACGGTCGAGGAGGAACACGGGCATTGGGGGGAAAAAATTTCGAGAAGTGGCAAGTATTTTTCTTCATAAACTCGTTTTTGGTTCGGAAACTCACGGATCTTGGATTTGAATTTGAAGGTAAAGCTAGATGAACGTCCATCAAGTCAAACTGATTCCTAGACGAATAACAAATTTTTTATCTCAACCAATTTGTCCAAATTTTTTCACTCAAGTCTCTTTTAATATCTTTTAATACTTCCTCTTCAAATAAGAATGCTCGCAACATTTATCTATACACAAAATGGATAAATAAAATATGTTTTTGAGAGGATTTTATATTGTCATCGGAATATATTATTCCAACGAAATCAGATTTGAATAAAAATAATTTAATTATTGTTTGACGGAGTTATCGATGAAATATAATAATAATGTGTACTAATTCTTTTGCAATTAAGTATTTGTTTAACCTAATTGTACGTTTGGAGATTTAAAAGGAAGAAGATGCAGTCAAACTTCTAAATATCACAAATGATTTTAGACTTGTAATGAAAAATTAACGAAATGCAAGCTAATGTTCTCAGTTAATTAATCACAAGTCTCAATGCGTTTAAATGAATAATCTCTTCGGTCGATAATTATAATTACAATTACAATATACGTAAATAAATATTTATAATTGTTAAATGTTGAAACACAAGATATTTATTTGCTTCTGTTTAATAATATTGGGCTCGGGTTAGGAATCTGCGTATACACATTGAATAAAGTTAATAAAAATTATTGTCGCAGAATTGTGGAGGTCCGATGATTTTCTGCAACAATAAAGTTGTTGAGAAAGAAAAACTTCTTTCTTTCCATCTTATCCTCAAATTAAGAAAATATCAAGGAGATGCATATTTATCACATAATAATTCAGATAAAACATTGAATAATTATATATATATCAATGATCAATGACAAATTGTGTGCGCAACATCAATTTTAAAACACTAAGAATTTGTCGATCAGTTATAAATTTACTCTCGCAATTAATGAAAAATTAATTCTATAATCCCACAAATGTTCGCATTATGTTAATTCACGGAGTCATAATTATCCTCCTTTAGCCTTAACTTTCTTATTACTCTCAGTTCACTTATGCGAGCGTAACAATTAACCGTAAATAAAGAAAAAGAGCAACCGAGTGTAAGGCATCTTTCTATTACGAGTGTCCGTGAGCCTTTAAGGTGCGTGTAAAATTCCTTAAACGGTGAAAAGTAAAAAGGAAGGAAATATGAGAGGAAGGCATGAGCCAATCAAAGCGCTTCCTCTCATATTTCAATCCTATGGAGGTTTTTCTTGACGTAGAAAGGCAAGTTTGTTATGGCATAAAGATTTTCTTTTTGTTTGTGCACTGTCGTTATGACACTACAAAGATTGTTTATTCCATAATAAACTTAGGCTCGCTGTATAAATTTAAATTGCAATTGCAAACCATTCTCAAATAATATTAATGTTCAATTCGAGCGGATCCAAATATCAATTGACGAATAGTATTCTATCTCTTACTAAAGCTTAAAAATCCTCGTGTCTAGAAGTATAGAACAAATATTTTTAAAGTTTATGAATATGTGGGTCATTACTTAAAGAGTTTCTCCATACATTTAATTTGCAACTATCTACAATGCAATCTTATTGCTCAACTGAATTTATTTACTTTGTTCATCTGCGGATAATTATTTATGCTGTATATTATAATTGTAAAAATTTTTATAATAAAGTCGTCATTGTAATTTTTAATTTCAATTAACATGCATTACTCTTTATTATACGAAAACGAATGTCAGCTAATTTTAATAATTTGTAAGGAAACCTTTTTTTCCAAATTCGAAGATAAATTATGCCTAGAAAACAATTGTTATGCACCGAATTTTTCAATGAACATTTTTCAGCGCTTGAAATAAGTTATTAGAAAGTAGCAATAAATTGAGTTAAGACTTGTCTACAAATCTCGGAAATGCATGGGAAACAATGGAATTATTACAAATAGACGTTTAAAGTGGCTCATATATATATATATACATACATATGTGTGCATGTATATATGAGTGTGCATACTTAGATGCTGCCGATGTTATATAAACGTTAACATTAAAAGAGCTTATAATTTAAAACTTAACCAAATATGATAAGAAAGTACTTGAGGCAGTTTGTATTTTTGATGCAATACGAATAATAAAGTTATGCCATGCTTAACTTACCATGAAATTTGTTCATGAAATGATTTACGAGACCACAGTAACAATGAAACTGAACAGATTTGAAAATATTCTAGTGCAATGTTATAAAGTAACTTGCAATGCGAAAAGAGAATACGTTTTTAACAGTAAAGTTAATTAGTTTAATACAATATCGCACACTTTAAGGTTAATATATATGTCTAAACTACCAGTACATTTCATTAATTACATTGTTTGGACAAATGA
Organism: Ceratosolen corneri; assembly: GCA_030522565.1. Lineage (NCBI taxonomy): Eukaryota > Metazoa > Arthropoda > Insecta > Hymenoptera > Agaonidae > Ceratosolen > Ceratosolen corneri. The sequence continues at coordinate 154,670 of JAPYYT010000144.1, read as the reverse complement.
GAAATAAAGTGATAAGCGCCTTTGTATATGTAATGTAATGACTATAACATCAAATGTATTTTACCGTAAATTTTAACAAAAAAAAAATCCAAGAATTTCAAATAGTTATGTTTTATCATAAAACATTATAGATACAATGAGACATTTTATCAAGACAATGTGTATTCATTAACAGAATATACGACGGCAAAGAGAATATATAATTTATTATGGCATAATTTAAAGAAAAAGTTATCAAATTAAAAATTTATATATTACTTGCACTGTTTTAATCCAACATTAAAATGTAATTTCTTTCATTTATATGAAAAGCTTGGAGCTAATCATAAAATACAATTAGCGTTTGAATTGGCATCATAAATATTCCTGCAATTAATCATTCCAAGCAAAACTAGTTTAACGCTATACGGGCAGAGAACACATTGGAATGTTTTATCAATGTTGTAAATATAATTAGCGAAATAAAACTCAATAGGCAGCAAATAAACGTCTGCGGGATGAACGAAGTATTTTATTGAAATTATTTTTTCTCTTTTTTTTCTTTCTTACAGCATTATCTAAGGTTGTTAGTATTAGCAGGCTAATGCTTTTATTAACAAAAGGATATTTTTCTCATTTAAATTAAAGTCCAATTAATCTTAAAATAAATATCTCAAGAACGTTGAATCAATTTGATTCCGCTAAGAATTATTGCCACAGCCAACTAAACTTTAGCTAATTTTATAACAGACAGTATAAGCTGCCATGGCCTGCCGAAATCACGTAAAAATAACTGAGTAAATTGTCGGTGAATCCATCCGCCATAAGGAAAATATATCCCTCTTTCGCATCAGACGCATTAATCAAAATATTAGAGCCGCGAATGTTAAGAAGTTGTCGATGCCGAGGGGCACTTGTGATTGATAACGAGGCGGAGCTGATAGGAGGAGTGATTGACAAAAATCGAGCACCTGGTAATTACCGGCAAAAATAAAATACAAAGTGACGTCTTGGCATCGTTACAGGCCATCATCATCTCCTCCTCCCTGCAAAAGGCCACGAGACCGAGTCACACATCAAGAGGCGTCTCGATGCAAAACCGATAGCGTGGCTAATTTATTTTTATCATAAAAAGGGCATGCGCACGGCCTACTTGATGCGCGATAATTCCCGATCTTAATCGTGGATCGTGAACCGAAGCCCCGGGAATATAAGAGAGATTCATCATAACTGTTTCGGTAGCGGGACGCTGCATGCATGTGCTCGTCTTATTAGACGGATCGCACTAATCGGTCGATGTTTGTGCGCGTACGTGTCGGGCCTGTATGCGAGGGAATACGTGTCTGCGTAAGCGCTTGGCCGGGTGGTGGTGGAGGGTGGTGGAGGGGGGTGTGTGACTCGGAACGCATCTACTACGCCGGCTTTTTGAGGCTCGCGAGGCTAAGAGTAACTCGCTCTTATCACTTTGCTTTCCAATGCATTTCAGCTTTTGCCCTCGAGAGACTTGCAATTATTATCTTCTAGATAGGGTTCTACCTTGGTTCTACACTCCCTCGCGATTGTCACATGCAAGCTGTCATTGCTTAGGTAACTTGGCGCGAAAGCTTCGTATAAATTCATATGCGCCACATTGTTTTAATAGGATTCCAACTGACCTACATACGTGCACGCGCACTATTTTCGGAAGATGAAATATGTGGCTTAAAGTAATATCAACTTGATTTATATATATATTTTTAGTGAATTATTTCGCTTCGCTTTTAAGTGACTCTCAATGGCAATTGAAGTTTTCATGAACAATAATTTAGGCTCCTCTATCGATTATTTGTGCCATCTTTATTTACGAGATACAATTGATCATATCATTCGTCAGATTGCACTTCAAATTCAATTGTCCATTATGTTTCTATGGATTTACTAATGTAAATATAAAACTAAAATCACTGTAGATTTAAAGAAATTTCAAAAATCAAATACAACCGTTTACCACAAGAGGGCAACAAATACGTTAAGGTTGCACGTTTACATGAAATCGCCAATAATTGATGGATAGATTTTTCGTAATTGCTCTTTCGCGCCTGCAAGACTGGCCTCTTCCAATAAATAAAGGGACGGTTATAAATAATCGCGAGGCAGCAAGTCGAGACGAAATGACAAAACGGCCCCCGCCAATGCTCATTCTTGGGTGGAAAAATACTGGCGTCAGCGCACCGATTGCCAGCGATCCCAGCAATTCCTAACTTTTAAGCCCTCGATTTATCTCTCATCGCCTTCCCACATTTCAAGGGACCGCAGCAATGCATCCCGTGTGGAGCTGCTGCAGGAGGCGCGTCACTAACGGGACATTTCTTCCTTTTCCTCTCGCTGCTGCTTCTCTCTCTCTCTCTCGGCGGACGACCTTCGCGGGATCCCAGGCACGCGGTTCGCCTTCGTGAGATACATTTCTTATTTTAGAGGAGTCGAAAGGAGGATAAAATTTGCCACGGCGATCACGTGGCTCAAATTGCTTGGATATATATTCAGTTATTCAAAGATAGTTTTGAGTGCCTTTCCTCGAAGCCAATTACCAACCAACTCGTCCTTTTTCCACCTTTGGACGTCAATCTCTTTATACGTGTTCGGGAGCTTTTTTTTTCTTTTTTTCACGCTCAAAAGTAAAAAGTTATTGGCCCTCGTTACGTTATTATGCACATACAACATATTTCTACGAAAGCCTTGAGAGCTTAAAATATCTTTTATCGGATTATTGAAGAAGGTGCGAAGCGATCAATTTTATCTACTCGATGTACTCTTATTTGCACGTTGAAAAGCGCTTTTAAATAAAGCTCTCCTCACCTTCCACGGCACATTGAATCTATTGAAAAACAAATTTTTCTTCTCGTTCCCGTAATATGCATTACATGCTTGGCTTTGCAGGCCACGGTGGCAACAATTATCCCTCAACTTCATTAACTCGGCGCATTATGTTATCCTGAATTTAATGCTTCATCAGTGATTATATACAATACGGTAGATAATAATTCCAAATGATTCCGTTATTAGGAACAAAATTCACAATTCTTATCGAGATACTTTAACGTTATATTATCAATGGCGATACTATTTTCTCTCAAAAAGTCTCCATCAAGAATGAAACAAAAGTTTTTAATGTGTGTTTAAATTTTATGAAAATAATTGATATTTTCAGTCAAATTGCTATCTAAATAATGAAACAATTAATCACGCGGATAATGCAATGTGCGAATAACAATTTGTATTTGTGTATATATTTGTAATGCGAGATGTGTTTGGTCAAAGTATCGTAATTATACTTGTATATTATTGTACGTAATCTTAAAATATCAAATTACATATTACGTAGGCAGTACTTGTGTACTATCGATAATTATAAAATTATTTTTATTCTGTTGTCGCGCGAATGATTGTGTGACAATAAACTGTGCTTAATACAAATAACTACAAAGTACGAAAATAACTTTGTGAACTCATTATGGTACAAACTGTATATTACGCAATTCTTATAAAAATAACAATGAATTTGAGTTATAATAATAGTTATTCTTACAATACTTATGCTAAATACTTGAAATAATTTATTCATAGAAATAAGACGTCATTTAAGAGTAAAGTATCGAATTAAGTTTCGGCAAGTTTGAAATTACATTATTACCACTAATATACTGCAAAATAATAAGTCGATAAATGAATTTTTCAATTATTCTTTCCTTTCTTAAAATAAATTTCCGTAAACTCGGGATATTTCACGAGTTCTATTAAATAATTTCTTGCCGTCAAAATATCATTTATATTTCAATTCAAATACACTGTCACTTTATAAGCCCAATACGTAATTTTGTTTTATCATATTAATGAAAATTCTTTGACAAATACTTTGATAAATAAACAATGTCCGTCATTTGTTTATAAAAATATTGCCTACAATTATCTAACAGATGCCACGAAATATTGTTGTTGTTATTATTGTTACGTAGAATTGTAGAGAATATTTTTGTCGGAGCTTTGAACTCTTTACAGACCTGTGCGAACTGCAATAATTAATAACTCGTGGCAATATCCATTACTCGAAGAATTGAAACGCACAATTTCTCTCTCGCAAAATCTACGGATTTTACTGCTCCGAGGATCCAAAATGGCAATTAAGTGCCAGTATTTTTAAGGATCCACATCAGCGGCCATGAAAGCCAGATCGCCAACGTAAAAGAAAAGGAAAATGGAACGTGTCCAGAAAGGAGTATGGAAATCCAATCGAGCGAAGCAACAATTACTCCTCCTCCTCCTCCTCCTCTAGCTTCTTCGGCCGTTCCCTTCTACGACAATCTAGCGTTAGCCATGAGAGGCACAAAAGGCAAACACTTGTCCTCCATTAGTCTCCATATAGTAAGCGCTGTACGTGCATTACTTACCACATACGATTGGTAGATCATACGAAAGCATGTCAGGGGCCTGATTTACAAAGCGTGGAGTTTAAGGAATGTTAGAGAGAGAGAGGATGCGTGTGGCCTGCATCGATACCTGGGGGAACATCTACGGCGTCACGCTCGATGGCCGAATCGCGCTTCGAAATTCGCTCGACGATAAGACTGTGAGCATGTAATTTCTGTATTATTGCATTGCGATTTATCGCCGTGCCCCCCCGGCCCCTGCCTCTTCTTCTTCTCTCTCTCTCTCTCTCTCTTATCGGCAGAAACTATAGGATTTCATTCAAAAGCTCGGCTACTCGTCGCTCTGCCCTCATTCAATTGCCATTTCGTTTTTCTTCGCGGCAATATCAAGGCCGAGGGTAGATAATTATAGTCTCAATTCCAGAATACGTTCCAAATCAATTATTCTTTGGCGGTTCTGTTAGATTTCCGGTAAGCCACTGGCACTCAAAGCCCCAAAATCTATTTTTTTTCCCACTATTTTCATACCTGCCAATTTATTTGTTCAACTCTAAGCAATAAAAACCTTAATTCTTCAACAAATTCACGGAGTAATGCAACTTTCGGTCGGTGAACTTTATATTATTTGCTCTTTAATTCGATTTTTAAAAGATTTAACAAACGATGTAATTAACTGAAAATATTCATAAAATATTTTATTTGTTTATTTGAATAATTAGTAAAAAAAACTTTTTTCCTATTTTAATCCGTAAAATACAATTCAATTAAAATACACGTGATATTCATTATATTATTTCTGCATTTAGGTTTAAGAAAAAACTCACCCGCATGAAATAAATGTGCAATTGTCAAACGATTTAATATGGTTTGCTTATAATTTTCTTTGCGAATAAACTTTTCAATCAATAATCGCGTATTCATAATTTGCAAGAAATAATTTAACGTTTGTGTACAATATTGTAAGAAAAGGCATTATCGCACTGCATTATGATTATATTCGCAATAAATGTAAAAATTCCAGCCTTTATATCAGATTTTTGGTATTCACATCACGTGCCTGACTTTTCGTCATCGTAATTCTGAAAACCGCCAAGCTCATTTTAAAATCAAACAAATTATCTTTCAATCGATAATCACGAAGGGCTTACGCTAACATTTACACAAATGTTTGATTTAAGTTGCCACGGATAGTAAACTACAGTTACAATTTTCTCACTCGTCAAAGCAATTCTATTTCATACTTGCCTACATAATATTTTTATCAATAGAAACATTTAAAAAAAAAATTCATAACATTTTTATGAAACTCGGTAGAAATATGGTGGAATTTTTTATAGATTGTGTTTGTATTTTGATAATTATTTATTTGCTAATTACTTAATTGCCATCGTGCATTTATTCGATTTTGCCTCTTTTCTACAATAATGCACATACTTTGTACGAATTTATAGGTAATACATTTTTCATTGACCCATTAAAATTGAAAAAAGCGTAAACTACATTCGAAAATATAAGATCCTTATATCGCCTACATTCATATAGTTTTTTTTTCTTTTTTTTTTATATATAAAGTAAAGAGTATGGTATTTAAACTTTGATCGTATCAATGCCATTAGTTGCGGTCGCGAGCTGATGACTGAGTAGTGTAAGAAGGAGAAAGTACCCATAATTTGAATTCACATCCTATTTATTTTGATAATTGAATTATTATTCCTTAACTATTGTTGGAAACTATATCGACGCACGACTCTTTTACGCTGGTTATTCCACCAGAACATTGCATTATTATTGCCAAACTGCAAATAACTTGTCAGACGCAAGTTTATAAGCTTTTTTTTTCTTACTTTTCATACTTTTATCAACTTCCTTTTGTATAAAAAAACGATGAGAAAAAAAAATTAGGCCATATTTAAATGGAAAGGATTATAAATTAATATAAAAACATTTTACAACTAATTAGTAAACGAAATTATAGCTCTAGTTAACAAACTACAGATAACCAAATGTAAAGTGAAAAAAGTTTATTATAACTAATACAAGTAAAGTAAATAAATGAAATAATAAAACTAAACATCAGCTTGAGATATTCTTCTGTAAGAAAAATAAAATTCTTTAACCATTTACTTTAAATTTAAATACTCATTAAATTCGATTATTTAAATTTTCATTGAAATGGAAATATTTTAAAAATCGCAATCTCTGGTAAACCGTTAATAACTGGTTAGTGTGTGGAAAAATACAGGGAAGGTGTGGTATCTTGTCACATGATCAGATTGAGAACTAACCGCTTCAAATACTTTAAATGCTTTTCAATTTATCACTTTTAATAATAGATTGTTATTCAATTATTTTCAAGTGTGCGAGCAAAATTCTCGACATTCCTAAACGGCAATTATAATACGAGGCGACTGAAAAACTTATCATCGGCAAACAAAGTCTGGAACATCCTGAACATATTGACATTGCCATAACTATTGTCTCCCTCAAAGAAAAAAAAAATAAATATGTATAAAAAACTCCTTAAAAACATTCTACTAAATATTGGACAAGAATTGTTAATTGACTCTTTGTTAATGACTCTTTAAAAGAAGAAAGAGTATAATCAAAGACAAGACCGAGAGACAAATTGAAGGTACTTCAACAGCTTGTCAATAGATTTGAACGAGAGGTCGACGAAATAGTCACCGAGTTAACCAAGGAATGCTCTCGGTGGTGCCTCGACATATCCACGTCACCGAGGACAATGAAAAGTAAAAAATGAAAGTAAAGGCAACAATTTAGAGCGAAGGCAATTAAAAGCCTCGGAGAGAAAGACGTAAGCGTATCTCTCGAGGAAAGAAGCTTCGCGCGCACTCGCAGCGGAGCCCAAGCAAAAGCAAGCCAAGCGTTACGAGGTTGACACCATAATTAAAACCGTACCTTCTCCGCTTCACTTCCTGCCTACCCGAGTGGTCTCTGCTCCTCACCCGAAAACCTAGCCACCACCCCCCTCCCTCCCCCACCCCGCGCGCGCGCCTCACCTGCCACGCGAAATCGCGCCGACGACAGATAGATAAACTTCCGAGTTACAGCTATTCGACACAGAAATACCTGGCATGCGTAGCGGGACTCGCATGTACGATTTACATAATACATGTGCGAGCCGCTTGTACACCAGCTTCCGAGCCCGGCTGCATACGACCTTGCGACGCTCCGAGATACTGCGAGCGAGTTTTTATTGGAGCTGAGGTGAACGTCTTGGTGGCTCGAATAAATTTGCATTTTTAAGGGCACAAACTCGACGTTTAATCGGCCTCACCTTGCTTCTCACCGAGCGCCGCCGCCGCCGCCGTGTTTGCCGAGCTAATATTGATGCTCCGCGCGGCCTTTCTTCGACTCCTCTCCCGAGATAAATTCATTACGAAAATCCTTTTAGAGTAGGTCTTCCAGTCGCTCCGATAATTGAATATGACGATACAGTTACACGAGCGACTTCTAGAATAATATGCTTTATAGTTATAAGAAAGGTCATACATTGGAACATAACAGAGAAAATGCTGCTGAGAAAATAGCCGAGCACGTGATTGTATTGGAGAAATTCAGAATGCTCAAGTATCTTGCTCTTACTTGCTTTACTTTTTTGGAAAACTATTTCTCGGGATATTATCAGGACATTTTATTAATAATCGCGATAGCCTTTCAAAAATGAATATTACGTCAAACTTCACTGCTATCGATAAGAACATCTAATTAAGGCATTTTATTCTCAAATCAAGATTAACATCAAGATGGCAAAACAAGAAAGTTAATATTTTCACAAACATTAAAAAAAAACACTGTTAAACACGATATCATTCCAATGTTTCTCCGATAAAAGGAATCTTAAAGAATAGAGTAAAAAATTCTATATAAATAAGTGTTTACTTGTACCTAACGGGTAATAATACGTATATATATATATATATATATATATAGGATATATATAGGCTGTTGTGATAGGATTGCTAATGAAAATAATAATAAACTAGTTCCAAAGCAATTCGCTTAATGTTCAAGTTATCTTATGCGCGTAATTAAAAGAATTTTTAAGCACATTAGATGTACAAACTTGTTTTGCTGATAAACGTAACATTATTGTATTTGTTATATTTTAATATTATCAATATGAGATAGTAAAATATATGCCAATTTAAATGTCTTTTTTGTCTTTCTTTTGCACTTTATTGCATTGCAAATATGCAATTGGTGAGTAATTAATATGGTCGTATAGCGCATCTAAAACATACTATAATAATTTTAATCAAGATTATATTATATTGCGGCAAATTATTGCCGTAACATCTTATATGGTGTATGTAGGCACCGTTATTTGTCGCCTTAAAATATTGATGTGTACTACACTACAGAGTAGTACAATTAATCTTGTAATTCTAATTTTCTCTTGGCTCCCATTATAGGATTCTACTTTTTCCAAATCCATTAATTTCTTACCTCTCATTCATTTTCCCGAGGTGAAACAATTATTTGAAAATATATATATTACTTTCATTACTTTTACAATAATAACGAAGAAAATAAAAGTGGTGCATTGCATATATATATTGGAGATAACAAATAATAAACACAACAAATTAAAGAAACGTGAAATGCAAAAAAAAAAAAACCAAGTTTGCAAATACTGTTTATAGTTAAGACATTTAAAGCAATATTACTATTTGAGAAAACAAGATAAAATCTTATAATTGCTTTATATTGTCATACTACCGATAGACAATTTTTATTTCGTGACTTAAGATTATTGTATACTATTAATACGCGATTAAAATATGTATTAAAGTTTTGTTATTTTAATTACTTATATAATTTCTAATTTCGCATGCTATTGTGTAATCATCGAGTAATATTTAGTCATTTAAAAAAAAATAACATCCATGATTCAGCCTTACTTTCTAATATTTGTTATGCGTCACAGAAGATTAATTGGCATATTAAGTATTCACGATTCACATCACTTTACGTGTATTTTAGCTAATTGACGATTTGTAAAATTTCCAAGAACACACACGCACACACACACACACAGACGCGAAATATATATCTTCTGCTTATATAATACTATATTCTTAAATAGTATTATTCTTTTTGGCTGATTTTAATAAAGAGAATTGAAGAGTATTTCCGAACTTTCTCCTCTGACGCACCTCTTCTAATGTCCATATAAATCAACACACTTTTTAATTCATATTAATACGTGGACTGTACATATATGCTCGTAATATAGTATAGAGATAAATTAAAACATTAATAATGTAGTAGAATGTATCTACCTTTAATTGTATGTAATTCGTTATTTATGGTCAAGTGGTCTTATTTCAAATTTCAATTGAAAAAGAAACATGAACTTGCAGCATTAAGAAATATTTTTGGCATCCTTAACAATAGGCGTTTCAATCTAAATGGCAAAATTTATAATATTAATAATAATAATAATGAAAAGCAAAGAAATATTGTTGTTGTATTAAACGGGCTCCCATCAATGTTGGATTGTCCAATGGAATGCTCATTAAATGTTAACAAAATTTTTAATGGAGACAAAAGTATTCGTAGTCTTTGTCGAAGTAAGATACGAGAATTGTAAATAAATCCATCGTGAGTGAAATTCACGGCGTTCGGAGATGCATTAAAGACAAACACCAAAACGGCTGTGTTGTTACTGCATTATATATGGTTGGGTGGGCGGGGGCGGAGAGAGAGAGAGGGGGGGGGATTCCTGAAGCCAATAGAGTATAAAAAATTAGAAAGCTGAAAATTCCTTAGAAAAGGACGAAAGCTTTTTTTTCAATAATTTCCGTTTAAAATATCTAAAATTGGTATTGATGAATTATATCTTTTCCATTTTATTTATCTTACAATCGAAGCAAATTTAATAAATAATGGTAAATTCATCGAAAGCAAACAATTTAGAGTGACGGTGCACAACAGCAATCTGTCACTAATGCGAAGGAAATTATTCCATTAAACCAAAGTATTTAACAAATCATCAAAAGAAACATAAATAGTGCAAAAAAAAAAAACTGATATTAAGGATTCTATCACAATTAATGAGAAATTGTGACAATAGGAAAGAATTTCCGAGTTTGATAACAAGATTGTAGATTAAATCCTATGAAAAGGCAATTATCTTAAATACCAACTAATTGCTTTTTTATATAATCAATCAAAATTAATATTAACTTTAATTGCTATGGCCGAGCGTAATTATGAGTTAATATGCTTATGTTTGAACAATACATAAATTACTAAATAGAAAACGTGATTATATTTTTAGGTCATATGCTCTTAACAGTTGTACATTTCTGTTAAAAGTATTCTCAACCGCACAGTGCTATAAGTTAAAAAACAAGTACATCCCTCTCCCATGTCCCCCCCCCCTACTGCAATGTTTTCAGTTGTTAAAAATAACTGCAAATGAATACTTATTATGGTCAGTTTAATTTACATAGAAACAGTATTCAAATTAATATTCTTAGACGAAGAGAAAAATTATATTATTAATTCTATTCAGAGAAATTGTTGGAATTTCACTGTATTTAATAACACTTTTAACATCATATCCCCCCCCCCCTTTCAACTAAAAAATAATAAACAATTGGTTTTATTATTTTTACTTGTACTATAAATAGAATATTGAAACAAACTCGTATTTCTAATATTAGCAATTACTTATGCCACATTACAATTACAAATCAATTTATTTTATTAATATTTTTATAATAGACATTGAAATATAATATGTTAAAGGCCAGAATAACTTGTATTCAATAAGTTTTAGGGTTACACATTCAAAGTAGAGATATTAACTGAAGTTACGTGATCTTAAAAAGGACAATAGAAATTTTCCATCTTTATTTGCCTAAATTCAGGAATACGAGGTCTTACTTATACCAAGCCACATGAATAATTATAAATATTTACGTAAAGATTTATCGTTGTAACCTATATGAAAACCTTTTGAATTGCATGTACTACAGCGTGTAACTTTACACGAGTTGCTTCACTCAAGCGAAAAGAATCACAAACAGGTAAAAAGAAAAATTAAAAGAGCAACTTGATAGTGCAGTAGGAGGTATTATGACCTGCATTGGAATGCGAGGAAGTTTAAAGCCGTTGATTCTTCGGAACGACTTAAAGTTATAGTTTATATATTAACATTTACAGCTATTGCTTAAAATTGCAATTAAATTCATCTCATTATTAAATGTAAATGCGAGGTAATATTTAGAGTATTTAATGCGATTGGCAAGTATATAAATGTTTTCTTAACCTCTATTGACATGTATTAATGCATTAATGCAGTTTAATAGAATCGAAACTTTTCGATAAATGTCACAAATTTATTTCAAAATTACAATAATATAACATAAAACACTTGAATAATTAATTCTTCATTCAATCGGTATTCCAGAAAAAAAAAAAAAAAAATTAACAAAATAAAATTATCCAACTAAATTATTAAAATTCAATTTCACATTTCTAATAATTCTTTTTGTTAACAACAAACTTTGAAATTTGAAATAAAATGGTAATTCAAAGAAAAACAACGCAATTTGCACGATAAATTTTATATTATTTTTTATTATATTGAAATCATTTTTAGCATATTTAAAAACTATTCACTATTCAATTACCAAGTCATTTATTGTTAACGATAAATAACATGAGTTTCATTTAACTAATACTGTGAGGCAAATTGACGGTAAAGCTCATCCGTATATAACTTCCATTGATTTCATTCGTTTCTTCATTTGAAATACTTAAAAAAAAACAAAAGAAACAAGGACAAAAAAAATAGATAAAATTAACCATTGCAAGAATCATGCAAAAGTGAAAAATTTCCAAATTAAAGCGATTAATTTGGTTGTTATTACAAATAATAAAGTAGAAAATACTTAGCTTTCAGTCAATTAAAATCATGCGTAAAAAAAAAAACAAAAAAACAAAAAAAAAACGGTCAATGTATGTACCATATCATCGACATTTGCGAGAAAAAAATTATATTTTTAATGAAATGAAAAATGACTTACCAAAATTATTCTTGTGGTACTGCGGTAGCACAATGTAATGATGTACGTCACATACCAAATTTACGAGTATTTATTCGTTTACATTACTAATTTATGCAATTTTCTTATATTTCCTATAAATTTATAAATAATAATAAATCTATATCATTTGTTTATCAAACGAAAAAATTCAAATAAAAATAAATTAAATATTTCTATATTGCAGATTAATAAAATCAATGGTTAGTTGATTTTCCAATCAAAGCAGTAAATTAAGACACATTTTCTGTTCTCTTATTATTAATATTATTCAATTATAATATTATATATGCATGTATGCGTGTTTGCGTTGCGGGCGCGCGCTCGTGTGCGTGTGCGCGTATGTGTATATATATATATATATATATATATATAATATTCCACGCAAGCAGGTCGTGTGCGTTTTGGTGGAATACACATCACTTGGTTTTATCTTTCAATTTTTCTTTATCCCCCTTAACAACAGAGTAAATAATAGTAGTAGTAATAGTAGTAATAGTAGTAGTAGTAGTAGTAGTAGTAGTAGTAGTAGTAGTAGTAGTAGTAGTAGTAGTAGTAGTAGTAGTAGTGGTAGTGGTAGTAGTAGAGTAATTCAACGGTCCGTCGAATATTTTAAAAACGCACTAGGCATGGAAAACATGTAGTAGTAAGCAAAGTAAAATAAATAATAAAAAAAAAGTAAAAAAAACAGCAATAACGCACGGCGCATCATCGGCGACAACATATTAACGAGACGTCGTCGACGATGTGGTGGCGCACAACGAAGCAGAATAATAAATTCATGCCGTTATTAGAGAGAAAAAAAAAAAAATCACAACAATCACACGATCATTGTTCGATCAATGCTTAAAAATACTACACAGTGTGTGTGAAGATGATCGAGAAAAAAAATAAAAGACTTTGTTTTGTTTTTTTTTTCTTTTTTGTTCGAATTTATTGAAATGAAGGCTATAAAATAAGATAAATACATTAGTTAACTTAATAATAAAGAGCATATATTTTTGCGGGTTTTTTTTTTTTTTGCATTCTTTTTTTATACAGGTATTCGTTAATGAAACGAAAATTATTTGAGTGGAACGGAGCCGTAATTGTCCGTTTTAAAATAGCAAAAACAATGTGCCAAACAAATTTTTTTTTAATAATTGCGCATCATCATATGTTGGTGCAGCTTCTTACTGTTCAAATCAAGTCCTTATAGTCTAATCAAAAACAGAGGCATCGAATCACGTGGTTCGGTGATTTTTCAAAAGTTATGAATGTTGCTGAAGTCAGAAATGCCAGTCGTCCATATGTATTATAGATGTATCACAGAAAAGAGAGGAGAAATTCTGGGTGGAAAGTGATCATTACTACTAATAATCCTTTATATATATAGACGGCCAGTTGTCATAACAAAACGTGTCGCTTATCGTGAAAATAGTCTTTTTTTATTTTGTTAAATTCCTAAGGCGAAGTTGGCCTGTACCAAGTCCTAGCCTCGATGGCTCTCTTGATGAGAACGTTCTGGCTGCGCTGCTTCATACGCTGAATGAAATCCTCCTTCTCTTCCAGTATAACGTCGCCCGCGGCTTGGATATTCTCCTTGCTCTGACAACAAACCGAGAGTTACGATCCGGACCATTTCCAGTAAGCATCATCGTTACGACACGTTATGATTGACCTCTTCTCTGCTGTGTACACACGATAGCATAGGAATAATAAACATTACAAAGTGCCACGCAGTACATGACGCTGAATTTATGTTGTTGAGCATATACACCGAGAGAAAAGATCATGAAAGAATGACACGGAGATCCCCAGTCGGCCGGGATACGGACTCAAGAGGCCGCGGGGGCACGAGAGGCGTATTCGCAGCGCGCGCGGGGAGGTCGCGTTATCCTTAAGGAAGCATCGACTCTCTGCGGCAAATGATCGTAGAAGGGGGTTGAGTTGGTTGATTGTGTGTTGGGTGGGTGGATCAGACAAGAGGTTGATCAGCGAGGGAGGAGAAGAACAAGAGGCTTAGCTACGAACCTTTCCGTCAAGCTCCTCGCCCTCGCCCCAGCGCTCGTAGTCGTCCTCCTCCCTGTCCTCGTGCTCGCTGAGCGCGGGCTCACGGCTCTTGGGCGACGGCTCCCTTGAACGCTCCACCGGTGAGCGATCCCTCTCCCGTTCCCGGGGCCTCGAGCGCGAGCGCTCCCGCGTCCGCGACCTGGTGCGCTCCCTCGTGCGCGAGCGCTCCCGGGTGCGTGAACGCTCCCGTGTGCGGGAGCGCGACCTCGATCGCGACCTGTCGCGCGAGCGGGGCGCCCGCTCGCCGCCCTCCTCGATCATCTTGTTGATCTTCTCCTTAGCCTCGTCGACCTTGCGCATCGGGTCCGGTGAGTAGCTTCTGTCGCTGTAGCGCTCGCGCGAGAAAGCTCGCCTGTCCCGGAAGTCCCTGCGGTCGCGGAAGTTATCGCGGAAGTTGTTCTGCCGATTGTTGTGGAAGAAGCGGCCCCCGCGGTTGTTCATGCGGCCACCGCGGTGGTTCATCATGTGGCCGCGCTGGTTGTGGTGGAAATTGCCACGGCGGTTATTGAAGCGATTCTGATTGTTCTGATTGCCGTAGAAGCGCTGCTGCTGGCCATTGTTGCGGAAGCCCTGGCCGCCACCGCCCCCAGGGCCCCGGTGGTTCTGGTTATTGAAGGGCTGGAAGCGCGGCTTGTAGTAGGTGCCACGATTATTGTACGGGCGGAACTGGCGCTTGCGGTAGTAGCCGCGATCCGGGCTGCGCGAGCGGGACCTGGAGCGCGTGTAAGAGCGTGAACGGGAGCGGGAGCGCGAGCGCCCGGAGTAAGTGCCAGAAGCCGAGCGACTGTACTTGCGTTCGTAGCTTCCGGAGCGGCGGCCCGAGTATGAGCGGGAGCGCGACCGCCTCGGGGAGCGCTGGGAACGGGAGCGGGAGGAGCCTGAGCTGGAGCCGCTGCGCGAGCGGGAGCGCGAGCGTCGGATCCGCTGCTGATGCTTGGGGACGCGCTCGCCCTCCGAGTCGGAGCGCGGGGTGCCCTTGGTCTTGGGATCGGCGCCGCCGCCGGAGGCAGGGCCGATCGGTTGGAATTTGTTGCCAAGACTGGACGAAAACTTGGTCGAGTTCGAATTTGACTGTTGCTGCTGCTGCTGCTGCTGCTGTTGCTGCTGCTGCTGCATCGAAATCGCCGCGTCCTTATAGCTTTGGAATTTGTTTTGTGGCTGGGGTGTCGGGTACTTGACTGGGGCCTGGGCCTTCATAGGGGATTCCTTGTGGCCGGGAGGTGGCGTCGGTGCAACCATTTGTTGCTGAGCGCGTTTCTCCGCCATTTCGCGCTGCATATGCTTGCGAATATTAAGAGATTTATCGAGGGGTCGCTGCATTTCGGGCTCATCGTCCTCGCTCTCGAGTGCCACCTTCTGCTTCTTTTCTGGCTGCAGTTCCTGCCACTTTTGCTGCTGGGGCTCCCGTTGTCTGAAGAGCAACCAGTGAAAGTCAGAACGGGTGCGTCTAAAGGTCTAAACGCCAAGGATCATTTCATCGAAAACCCAATATCTGACCCCCCTAAATTCTTCCAATTTACTTGAAATCGTTTCAAGGACTGTTTTCTCGAGGCCAGCGAAGCATCAGCTACTTTTCTCGACATTTTTATTTGGCCTTTTATGCATTGTTAATTACATTACATTTCATAAAGTTGATTCTAAAATTTATAGACCTCTTGTATGTACTATTCATTATTCTGGACTTTTTTTTAACTTTTCAAGAGTACTACTGAAAACTGATCTTCATTTTCATTTTAATATAAAAAATGAAAAAAATATTAATTACGGCTCGTTAATACTGACAATCGGCTGCATCTTTTTTTTTTTGGGGAAAATTTTATGCTTTCGATGTATTCTTCCTTTATCCTCCTGTTTTTTTTTTCTTTTCTTTTTTTTTTTTTTTTTTTTTTTTTTTGATATATATACATATATATATATATATAGAACAACAAACGCTTCTTCAAACACAAAACATTTTTATTTTTGGATGAAAAGTTGGTTGTCATCTTCAATAGCAATGAATTTTAAAAATTTGCATGTTTTGATATTCAAATGCATATTGTATAACTAAGAAATACTAGTAAAATAATTTAGCGACATACCTAGCAGCCTGCACAGCTTTCCATTTAGCATTAAGTGTAACAGTATCCAAATTTGGGAGCTTTGGCTCGGGATGAATCAATTGCGATTCTTGTTCAAATATATCTGGAAAAGGTTTACGTTGTACATCTGTAAGAAAATTCAATACAGGACTTGCAAAATAATAATGATGTTCGTGAGAACAGCTTTTGCGCATTACCTTTTCTCTGTAATGGTAAATTAAGCCTTGGATCTCTTTCATGATATGCCTTAAAAACTTCATCTCTATCCTTTTCCCTGCGTAAATCGTCTTCTCTACGCGTGGACTCCGCTAGCTTTTCGGCATTACTAAGAGGGGAAGGCATGTCATTATACTGAGCAACATACCTATTGAATATAAAAAAAACAAGAATAAAATTAAAGTGGCCAATTGCATGATAACAAACAGAAGCACAACTCTTCTTATACGAGTAGGGCACGCAACATCTAACATTAATATAAAAAGAACGCCAACAATACAAACAGGTGAAATTTATGTACGCACGAGTTATACGTGTGTGTGTGTGTGGCGTATGTAAAATTGATAAATAATATACATACGACTGAAATCCTGGCGCTAACCTTTTAATAACTGCTGTTTCTTTTTCAACCTTGGCATAATAGGCATTAAGCTTCGACTCGAGCTGTTCAAGATCGGGCAACGACGTTTGCAAATCTCTTTCAAGTTTGTCCTTATTTTTGCGCTTCCTGCGCTCCTCTTTCTTTTTCTTCTTCCGTAATTTTTTCTCTTCCTTGTCCTTATCCTTGATCTTCTTGTCTTTCTTCTTTTTCTTCAATTTTTTTTCCGACTCCGAGTGTTTCTTTTCCTTTTCTTTTTCACGTTTCCATCTAGCCGTCTCTTCTAAGAATTTCCTCACCTGGATACGAAAGATAAATAGGTAAGAATGTTTGTCGACCGCATGAATAAATGTTAACTCTGCACCATTGGAACGCAATGAAAAACTATGATAGAAAATTCTTTTTCGTTATTGCACATTTTTTTCAGATGGCTTTTATATTATGCATCGCTGTTACATAAAACAAGTTCCATTAAAAACTCGTGATATTTAGGAGCCATTTTATTTTTTTTACTTTATTTTTTTTTATTTTTTTATTTATTTTTTTTACTTATTTATGTTTTTAAGATTAACTGACGTTTACGGTATGTAATGAAGGAGCAGTCTTCTTCGGGGCTACATCAATACAAAATAAATGTAAAATTGAGCATAATTAATTTACAATTGTTTTTACAATTAATTCTGTAAAACTCACCAATTTAATCATCAAAGCACGTATTTGTCTCGTATTATTTCTTATCTAATTAAAAAACATCTAAAATAATTAAGATAATTAAGCCAACAAAAAGTTTTCCAATCTCATCTCAATTAATGCAATTGAACAATAGCTCAGCTTTAGTTACTGATTTCACTTTCACATGTGGAACTTTTTGTTGGAATTCTTTAAAGCTTGAGAAATCACAATTCCCCTATCGCGGAATTAATTAAACTGCAACACTGAAAATTGACGTAAATTCTCATACTACCAAAATATTAACTTGTTCAAAATAAAAAGCAAATTGAAATGTAAACTAGATTAAATATATAATTAAATGTATAAAATCTTACAGTTGATTTGCTGATATTGGAAAAATACAAAGTAAAATGAGTTGAAATAACTCGAGCGTGGCCTAAGTCACGTCAACCCATTTTTCGTAATAAAAAACGTGCCGCTAACTTCGAAAAAGAAATACAATTTCAACACTAAATTTGTCGTTGTGTTCCAGCGATGCCAGCATCGAGCTTTACGATGTAATCCAGTCGTGGAATGTACCTTATCTTCATAATCAGAATCGTCTTTGGTCTGCTCCAAGAACTTGCGGACCTTCAACTCGTAGTCCTCCTTCTCGCGGGAATTGGGACCGTAAAGTTGCGCCGGCGCTATATTATCATGGCTGTTGAGGGTCGCGGCGGCGACGATTCCTGTTGCTGGTGGATTGTTATATTGCGCCATGCGCTTCGAAAGGGGTGAAAGCGAGGATCCATGATGCTCCTTCTTGTGCTTCTTCCTGCGATTTGGCGAGCGCGAGTTGGAACGTGAACTGCCAGCGGACGAGCTCGAGGTGCCCGATGAATCGGAACTGCTGCTGCTGCTTGACGAGCCTGGGCTCGACGAGCTCGAGCTCGAGCTCCAGCGTTGGCGCTTCTTCGAGCGCGACTTGCGCTCTTTCTTGCGCTTCTTCTTCTCCTTCTTAGTTTCACCATCCACGACCTCATTCTCACGCTCGAAGGCCTTGAAGGGCTCGAGGGAGTTCGCGGATAGAGTGCCACCGCCTACGCCATTACCGCCACCGCCACTACCTGACAGATTTGTCTTGCTCTTAATGTACTCTATTGAATTCTTTGCCTCTTCGTGGTACGGTGCTATGGTCAAACAATTTTCGTACGCCTTGAGTGCTTCTTCATACTTTTTCTCATCTTCATAGCTGCGGCCTAATGCGACTAGTGTCTCGGCCATGTATTTACGGGCATTAGCGTGACTGGGATTTAACTTTAATGCCGTCTCAAAATCATCGATAGCTTTCTTGAAACTGCCACTATTAGCATACCTGCGTGCAATTAAAATTTGTTACATTTTTTTTGACAGTTTCGTGCACGTACGCGTCTTAGGCCTTAAATAATAATAATTTAAAAAAAAATTTGCCACTTACAATGCACCTCTGGCGACCAGTCCCTCGACATTGCGCGGATCAACAGTCAGAGCTTTATTCAAGCATTGGAATGCTTCAGAATGTCGACCAGCTTTGAAATGATCGATACCTTCTGCTACGCTGCGAAAAGCCCACTTGCTGGCTTGTGCCTGCCTTAATTCACTAGCGCATTCATTGGATGGGAATCTTTCCCTGTATTAATCAAAGTAGATAATAAATTAAGTTTCTCCATCCTTTCCGTTTATATCTTTCGATTTCTATTTAAAGCACACTTCTCTGCACATTAATCAATTAATTAATGATCAATAAGCTAATCAAACAATTAAATTCACTGCTCGTTAATCATGTTTTACTTTAATAAATCCAAAATTATGCAAGAATAGTCAATCGTATCTCCTATTCTTAAAATAATTAAAACGCTTATCATTTGGAATCAAGTTTCTAACGGCATATTTACCTTAATCCAACCATATTGGAATAGCTTATCTGACCAAGTCCCATCAAATCAGACAGATATTTAATGTTGTTAGGATTGTTGAATCCAGAACTATTCTCCATGATTGTTTCATAGCTTTGTCCTTTGTTGTCCATTGCTTTCCTACATAAAAATAAAACAAAGTAACGTTATCAACATGCAATGACTTTTTCGAAATTATCATTTTGTAAGAGTATAGGAAAATGGCTGCATTGTTAACATTACTACACTTCACTCTTAATACTAATGAACAAAGTTGATGAATATACTCTGCTCTGTCTTTCCCTGCCTCCGCTTTCTCACTCGCTCACTCTCTCTCTCTCTCTCTCGCTCTCTCTTAATTTCACTTTTTACTCATTTAAAGAACATTCGACTTGATGTTATACATTGTAGATTGTCACATATTCTTACTTTTGATTGTAATATCACTGAGTTTGTGTTTGCTTTTTTAAGTCATTTTATGGAAACTTATTAAGTCTAAATCCACATTATTCTTGAAAATACTGAATTAATTGAGATTTATGCCTATTTCATATTTTGCGCAGATTACTGTTAAAAGAGTGTAAGTTAGTTGCTACATTTGAAAAATTTCACAACCAATATTACTTCATTTTGTTAACAAGCAGCCACAAAATTTTACAAGTAAACCAACTTTCAACTTATCCAATTTTTTTTTGTTCTATTATTTTACAACAGTGCAACACCTGAAAATTATTAAAACTCATGCCTCACCTTTCTAATTACCCCTAAGATGTATACTTATAGTCTGTTTGATTGGTATTTATAATTTTCTGTAATACATTTTCTTTCGATACTAAAGCATGTGCTGCCCTAGCTCGGGTACAGAGGTTATATTTTAATATCAAAATTCATTTTTTGTGCAACAAAATAATATGCATAACCCTAGGTTACGTTTTAATGCCACGTCAATATATTTTTTTTATCATCCACAAGTTGACCAAAAAAACAGTTTTAGACGTAGCACATTTTGTGGTGTAATGATCAAATGACATCGTTTTTATTTGTCAAATAAAGCTGTAAGTTTAAATGATGTATTAATCATCTTGACAAAACGCGAATCATTCAAGGATTAAATTAAATCACTTTTGGATGCACGAAATGAGTTGCTTGGTCTTTTTACAAAAAAAAAAAAAATTTTTAAACTAAATTATTATTGAAGAAGCTGAAACACTTACATGGAAACAAATAAGGTGCACAAAATCATTGGCTGTGGTTCCAAAATGAAATGCACTATGGAAAGACCAAACAACTGTGTATTTTCTTTATACCTACCATCCGCAATATTAGACCAGAATGCCCAAAACAGCGCTTCATACTGCAAATATAATCTCAAAATACATTGAGGTCATTTGGTGTTTAGTGGCACGTTCATTGGTGCTTGAAATGTAATACATTTATCACAAATGTAGTTAGAACGTGAAAACATTAATAGCTGTGTCAACCACTGCTTGAACTTCAAATCTTTCTTATTGATTATAAACTCATTCTCATATCAACTACTGACACTTATATTATAGACCGTCTGGCACCTGGATTCATAAAAGCTGGTCAGACAAAACTAAAACCCAGTTTATCTATGGTCGTTAATAGCAATCATGACCCATTTGAATTGAACATTTTTTCTAGTTTTCTTTTGTTTGTTTTTTTTTTTTTTCTTTTTGGTTTGTTTGTTTTTGTTTGTTTGTTTGGTTTTTTCTTTTTTCTTTCTCTTTTATCGTTTTTTGCTTATTGACAGTAAACTTTCTTTTCTGGGTGATATTCATAGTTGGGTCTTACATTGCTAGAACTTCCAAGATTGTTTTAGTTTATTCTAGTCATGGGGAGATTCAGCTCAAGATAAACATATATCTAAAGCCTGACTGTGAATACCACCTTATTACTAACTATTATTGAATTCGAGAACAATATGACAAAAAAAAGGAAAATACAAGCTGAACAAACGCGTCGTCGTTAAATAATGTTCAAAAGACCTCAATATGATTAAATGCCTTAATCAAAAGTTAAAAAATAGAAGCTTTCATTAGAATATCCATTTCAACTAAACTATCAAATGTTTAAAATTAACTAACTTGTAAGCATCAGGCAGATCTTCAGCGTGTACAAGTCCCATAGGTGGATGAGAAGCTTGACCTTCACGAGGAGGCACATTCATAACTGCTACAACTCGCTCAGCTTCCACATTAACTTCACCAACAACAACGCAGACAAGATCATTGGCCATGTAGCCTCTTGTAACACCTTTCTTATCCACTGCTGGTACAGTAGCAGTGTTTAAAATTAAAGCCTGAAGAAAACAATAAGACGTGTAAGAATGGAATTGGGTTTCTTCATTTAAAAGATATGTAAATATCAAGTTCACAAGGCAAATGTAATATAATTACCTTTACACCAAGATCAGAAACAACTCGTGGAAAATCACTGCAGTTGCAAAGAACCTTTAATAAAAGCCCAGCAGCACTTTTGCCCATTACTTGTGCAAAAATGACATCACCAACTATTAAACTCTGAAAATATTAAATTTCAAATTTGTTTATATGTCTTACTACTTCAGTAGCAATTCAATTATTAAAAATTACCTCTAAAAAATTACGTATTCGCTGAGATTTTTCCATCGCTACAAACGAGTCCAGACCAGGCATTGTAGCATAGAATTCTTTAAGAAAAAAAATAAAAAAAAATAAACATATATATATATATATATAAAATGGTTTATTTCATACAATTTAATATAAAAATTTTACCTTCGTCTCCAAGCTCTTGTTTGATTGGATCAGCACCTCTGATAAGATTAGATTTGTCATATAGAGCATCTGCCTTCTTGGCTAGAAACTGTTGTAGTTTCAATCTTTTGCCTCTATCGCTAAAACTAATTAATAAACCCTCAGTATACTATTACAAAAATTTTAAAAAATATAGAATATTTTTATAAATGTAGTTTTTAAATTAGATCGAAATTATTAAAAATAATTTAATAAAGTCCAAATCTTAAATATAAAATTTCAAAGGTCTAAATATCAAATATTAAATGTAATCATCTAATGTGCCTACCCTTTTCTGGTTCCTCAATATAAATATATTTTAATATTAGATTTATTAACAACAATCGTTTATATCCAACAAAATATATGTAAATTTAGAACAGTTGAAAATAGTTTTTGGTTAAATCATCTGCAAATAAGGGTTATAATTTAGCTTATATAAATTTAATAAAATATTTGAATTGTTACTAGATTAATAGAATTATAATACTTTTAACAGCTACAAATAGTGGTTTAAGCGTGAATTTTTATCTTTAAATAATTTATGAAAGTATGTGTCGTAATCTTTACATTTGTATACGGCATATTACAAAATTAGACCTTTGAGTATCAATTTTGAACGAAGTTCGCATTCAAATATACTGGTTGTTACTAATTTCAATTAATATTTCAAATTAAAATAAAAACGAAATTTATTTACTTGTGCTTAGATATTTCAACTTATTTAAAATTATTCATCTGATTTCAAAGGAAACTTGAATGTAATTGTCTAGAAGCTATCGGTTTTAAGATAGGTACAAATAAAAAAAATATCTCAACAATAAATACCTCAAGGTTTTCTGGCGCTGTTGATAAATCTCAAAATTTGGCTCCTTTAGATTAAGCATTGAGAGTTCAGCTTCATTGCGTTCACTTTCCCAAACTTTTTGGAGCTGTTGACCATGATAATTGAGGGCTTGTCCGATAAGCCGTGGGTCCATAGTATCCATTTTTAAATTGTCATCCACTCGTCAATCTACAAAAGCTAAATAGAAACATACATACGTAAAAAAAAAAAAAAAATATATATATATATATGTATATATATGTATATATGCATGGTGTAATATGACTCATTGAAATTCTTAAAATATTATCCAAATAAAATCATCAAAATGTACGCATAATTTCGTATTATATATATATAATTTACACGCGAGAGCATGATGTAATGGCCAAATGCTCTGAAATGAATATTTATGAAACGCCTTATTGAATTATATCGGGTAGTATATTTTCAGAAACTTTAAATAACATCATGCGACTGCATAAATTTATCATAAAACCATAAAAGTTTAATAATAAAATTCTTGAAAAACTATCGCTATCCCTCTCGTTCTCGTGGACATTATTATTAGAAATCCAGAAGTCCAAAAGTTTGCTCGTTAATTTATTTAATAATCTTCATCTACATCTCATTTTAATGTAAAAAGTGAACGAATTATTAACCGTTTGGCTAAATATAATTATTGCGCGATTAAATTGGCCATGCGGTAAAACGTGATGAAACTCACCTTTACACAATATTCAACGTCGCATTAGTTTGGTTTAGTATTCGATCACAAATATATAATCCACTAAAGACTCACTAAATCTATAATGTTGTGTATTATAAGGAGTTTATTATTTCACGAACATCATCTAAAAATGCAAAAGAAACGGCACGTCCAATTCAGCAACGTTGTCGGCGGTAACGACGAGCAAACATGGCGTATATCGGCGTCTACGGCGATCGATTCTCTTTTACGCTTCAACTAAAAATGGCGGAGTGTCGTCGCTTCGAGCACCTCTTGCTCTGTCTTCCCTCCATTCTCTTTGTCTAGCGCGATCGAGCCGGAAGTCACGAGCGACATCTTTATTGCAATTGTAACCTTATCGGGTGCGCGTTTGGCAATATTTATGCAAATATTTATCAACTACGAACTATTTTTATAAATGTAAGGATTAATAATAGCCTCGATTGAAAAATTAATCCTTTTTGTCGTAAAAATTGCATTATTAATCGATTAGAACTCGCTTGGGGTGTATGAAATGGCTTTCCGACTGTGATACGATATTTGCGTAATGCCTTTCAAATTTTGTCTAGAACGATGTAAATAATTTTTATTCTATTGATTTGCCCGCGATAAGCTTAAAAGCAAACGCCCAGATTCCGATAATACGAACTTTTTAATTTTTTTAAATTTAAGATACTTCCAGGTATATTAGTCATTTAATATAATTGAATCATTGGCTCGATAAGCATGTGGGCAAAAACTTTATTGCAACTTCTCAATAAATCTAATTTTATTATGCATCTCTTTTATTTTACCGTTATTGTCCATTAAAATCTTTGATGCAATTACAAAGTAAAATTTACATATGCACATTAAATTTTAAGACACATATACATATGTATATATATAGGTATATTGAATTTTATTGCAAAAATTTTAAGAGAATTGCTGTTGCTTTGGAAATGCAGTTGTTTGAGCAAGTAAAAATACAAAAATACAATAACGTACACCTTTATGCGTAAATTGTAATTTTCTTGTAAATAAAAAATTCAAATATTACTACCTTTACGTCACGGAATTTATTAGTTAAGCAACATTAATTTGTTTATATGCGTAAGACTAGTTTTTTTTTTTTTTATTTTAAATTCCAGTCAATATCATGGAAAGAAACCATCTTTACACTCATTGTTTTTATCTTTAAAATCAATGTGTGAATCGCTCTAATTTTAGAGCGACAACTAATGGAATGAAAATTTATTAAATTATTTAAATAGCTGTGGAGTCTCGAGAGATGCAGTGAAGAAATTTGCTCGTATTGCTCGAGAAAGCCGATCCGATGTTTAAGTTTTTGTAACGATAATCAAGGACACGAGTTGGAGAAATAAAAGTGTGCTTTTTGTTTAAAGTTACGCCCATCTTGTACGAAGAAACGTGGCCGACATCAATAGGCTAGTTTTTCATGAATGAAGTTCTGTTCATTTTCTTCTGATGCACAGTCGACAGATATTCTCGTTTATATTGAATGTAAACTCACGGGCTCTTGAAACTGATTGATTAATAATTTTCTAACCAATGATGATATTTTCTCTTTTAATAAGACTTCTATGTTCAAGGTTTCCCTTTTACATTTTCCATTGAATTTTTTATTAGCCTTACCTTGACGATAGTGTAATACTATACATTTTTATATTATGCATAACATCGGCTTTACATCTATTGATTATTATGCGAAGGCATTTCGTCGATGTACTTTCCGTGTCATAAAAATTATACGTATTTACATAATATTAAAAATATTAATATAAACATTTTATGTCGATTGCCACTAGACGTGCATTTTTTATATTACGAACAATAACTTTTTACTCGGACTGTAATTTGAAAAAGTATTGTATACAATGAAATGAATAATAGATATTTTGATGGCGAAACATAACAATAATTATTATGTAATATCAATAAGTAGCGCTATTGTTATTGATTAATTTTTCAATCCTTAAAGACATTCATTGGGAGGAAAATTCTAGCCTATTATATTCGTTTGTTAATTATTATTTTAATCCCTTGGTAATTCTTTAAAGATCCATAAAAACATTATTTTATATATACATATATATACACGTATGTATATATATTTATTCAAATACAATAATGATAGATACGATAAACGTGATAAATATGAAAAATCCAATATGATAAAAATGCGATAATTATGAAAGGTCGAAAGACATTGCAGCCTTTGCTTCAAAGAGCTAAGCGTTAAACTTGAATTATAGCAAAGCTTATAAATTATTAATTAGAAAAGGTGCAAAGTCAATACGAGTCCATAAGAATATACTCGAACATACTTCGTGCGTGTCATAACCTACAAGTACAAGACCACCTGCAACGGAGCTCGCAGCCAAACGAGATTAGTTCCACCGACGGCCGACAGAGGCGGTTCTCGAGCACCAGTGCTCGCCGTGAGGGCCAACACCAACGCACTTTGAGGTCGTAAGTGGGAGGTGTGGAAACGCCAGCAAACAGATCCTAAAGAGCATTGTTAATGTGCTTTGCTTAAGCTTCGCCAACGTTTATCGATGAAAATAAGACATCGGAGACAGTATGCAAGATTTTTTATAATTACTCGATGGATTTGTAGGGAATTTGTACGGAGGTAGGTAAAACAGGCTATCCACGCAAAACTCAAATATCATGTAGTGAATTATAGCGATGGCATCCCCACATCTGAAAGGAGGAGATTGATGAATTTAGTATCCGACAAGGTGCAAGAGGCAAGTTATCATTGGTAGGAAGATTTCTTATTCCCGTACAAGGTGGTCATCGATTTACTTACAACTCATCATCGAGGCTGTATGGACCAAATATTCGAATACTTTAACCTTACGCCCACATAATGTTTAATAACGAATTATTGTTAATAAAGCCGTTTATAATATTACACCAAGCATTAGAGGCTCAATTTGTTGCTTACTTACCCATTATTACTTGACATTGGCTATCTGCATCTTCCACTCAACTCATTGGGAGAATTCACGCTCAGGTTAATTCTTGAACAACCTTATTAATCTATTTATTCCCATTCTCTGAAATATGAGTAATAATAAGAAATACAAAGAGCAAAATAAACTACGTACGCTATAGCGTACGAATGATGTTTATCGAGAATTTTATGGCTACATGTAATTTTCGTTATTTAAGACGTTGCTTTAATAATAATGCAAATGATATTGGACCAAGTTAATTTTTCTTTAAAATACAATTATTGATAATATTTACAGTTTTGTTTTCGAAATCACTGTGTATGCTTGGAGATCTTTGACAATAAATCAATAATTTTTACGTTTCTTGTGTTTGAAGGTTTAAAATTGAACTGGAGATGTAAGAAGTGAATTTTTTTATTCAGCATCCGGTACATATATATATATGCCTTCTTCTCGATATTCCATCGAGAAACCAGCGCATGACTTTCTATTTTTTTAGCAAAAAATTTCGTACAGCATCAAGTGCTCCAGGTATTCTTCATTGAGTATTTATACTAAATCTTCATGCAATGGTGGCGACAGAATTCATCATCGTTTTACTTTCATGTCACAATGCATACTTTGTAACATGCACTCCAAACACTTTTCATTGTTTCCAAAGGCGTGCCTAACTACGTACAGCAAGTCACCATGAGCAGTGGTATGAGATCATTGGATGAGAAAATGTTTTTTCAGTTCAGCTACATTATTACACTTAACACTTCTAAATATGCATACTTAATGAATTCTTTTGTAGATGTAGCAAAGAGACTATTGAAATTTATTTGTTTGATTTTTAGCATAAGAAAGCAAAATTACGTCGGTTTTTCTGTGTCAAGGTCGTACGAAGTTTAATGTAAATTTTGTTAACGAGTTTTTAAGCATAAAATAAAGTTTGAACCGTTAAAAAATTGACTATGACATACGTAATTATATATATATATGGGATAAAATTGTTAACATTCATTTACGCTCGTACTAAACGAATGTCTTAATACATTAAAATATTTGAAGATTAAGACTTCATTTTTGTTTTAAAATTTCATTCAATAAATATAAAAATATTTGAGGTGCAAGAAAATGAATTGTTTCCAATCTTTCAAATGACGAAAATCATGTTTTCTTTTTATTATTTATAAATTTTTCTTAATATTATCTTTCTTTGTTACTCAAATATCTTAATTCATAGGGTTTGAATTACTGGGAGCTTCAAAATATAATAATAGATTACAGAAATTATTATCCATAGTAGTTGAATAAAATTTGAAGAAATAAAATTTAAAATAAATCTATTATTTATCGCTTTGTGCGAACGATCAATAACGCATTTCATTTAACTGCTGCAACTGTTGACTATATTACATTATATCGGCATGGAAACGCAAAAGGGCTTATTACCACTGCTAATACTTTGTTTACGACTGTTACATAAATTAGCCTGTGCGCGCGTATATTCACATATCGATTTATCATAGAATGAAATGGAAATAGTCTGTGGCCATTCAATAGCACGAAATTTTAATAATTTTCTTCAATACTGGCATATTTCCAAAACTTTGTCAACATTTTATGCCCCTGATTTAATTATATAGAAGTTATTGATTATCAAGAAGGAAAATTTTTATTTGAAATGTCTTGAAAAGTGGGCAAAATAGAATATTTCACAATGACGATTTACAAAATATCTTCAATCTTTTTTATAACTGCATATTATTTTCCACGAACGATTTAATTATATAAATACTCTTTAAAACACGTAGAAATAATCAGTTTATATTTAATCGTATAATTATCAAATAATCAATTTTTGAGATTATTACTAATCAGACAAATTTATTATGAATATACTACTTCATTTTTTAATACTGATAAAGAGTTTCTCTATGCAAGTCCATAAGTTTGAAGAATCACGTGAAAAAAAAACAAACACACAAAGAAATATATTGAAGAAACATAATGTTTAAATTATAAATATCACGTAGCTTTGTTTAAAGTTTCTAAGTACATGTGAGTTTTTAATTTTCATGTTGATTATGTAGATAAATATTAGACTACCGATAATTAGAAAAATTTACAAGTAATTAGATCTTTCTTAAAATTTATTATTATATACATATATATATATATAATAATAAATAGTAAAACAAGGGCACAGCAGCTAATAATTATCATAAAGGATAAGACATTTATGTATTTTTTTTTAAATAATACAACAATTAATTTCTTTATACGAAAAAATGAGCTAATGAGTTGAAAATACATTCGATATTAAGATTTTAAATTTCAAAATTGATTCACCTATTCAAATCAACTACAAATTAATTAAATTAATTTTCTCTGCTTTCCTCTCAGCAAAGCTACCGATACGCCACTTCTTTGTTTAAGTTGTCCTCGTATTGTGATAGTAGCATGTTCCCGGAAACCTACCACCTATGCCGATAAAATTAAACGTAAATTGTATAATTAATATTTAAAACAATAGAATAACATTATTAAAAACCGATATACTGATACAATGAAAGAACAAATCATATAAATTACGCAATTAATAAGATAACAAACAGAAAAGTCCAATTGCTATTTAAATAAGATTAATATTTCATCAAAGGCGATACAACTCATTTTTGGCGTATAATAAATAAGAAAAAATTACATTCCAATATTGAATATCTATTGTCAATAATGGAAATGACATATTAAACTCTATTCATCACATTTTAATTTTAATTGAAAAAGCTTTTAAATTAAGTTCCAGAAACTTATTTTATCCCACCAACATAAATATTTTAATTAGTAATGTTACTGGAAATATTTAATCTATATTTTATAAAATAATTTGAATAAATTCCCAACGATGTGCTGCTAATTACGAACAATTATAGCGATTAGGGAGCATTATTTAATGATAATGTGTCTTAGCGAGTATTATTTATAAGTTGAAGTACAAGACGATATGACGATAAGATATCGATCTAAAAATTTTATTGATAAACGAATAGAATTAATAATATCAACATAACTACAAATAATAAAATAATTATAAACATTAAATACAGTAATTCTCTATAGTAATTTATACGTAATGGCATAATTTAAAAATATCTAAATTGGCAGAAAATTTTTTTGAAAACAAAAAGTAAGTAAAAAATTAAAAAAATTGAAGCAATAATTGTGTAATTCATCAGAATAAGCAAATGAAACTATTATAAAAGTAAAAAATAGAAACATCGCGAAAGTAATAATGAAAGTTTGAAATAAAAGTTAATTCAGATGATATTCAACACAGAATATTACACTTTTTGCAAAGCAATATTTACTAAAAGATTAAAATAATTTAATTGCATTCATTTGAATGACTGAAGGTATTCTTACAATATAAGAAGTAATTTAAAAATTATATTAATACAAGTGATGAAATAACAGTATCGTTTTCATACAATTTTATATATTATTATCTAATCATTGAATATTCTTGGATGAGTCGTAAAATTGTAATATTTCAATAAATTTATGTTCTAATTAAATTTTTATTTTTAAAAGACCACGATATAAATTAAAAGAACATTTAAATTAGTTTTACTTTATAATAATTATACGTCAGACTTGGCTATTTTTGCATTGAAAAAATGATCGTGTCTTAACAAGTTTTATCGTTAAATTATTTATAATTAAGAATTTTTAATTAAAATTTAAATGTAACATGTGCATTAGATTTTGATGATTGATATTCTTAATCGTAAACTTTATCCTTAAAAAATTTTATCGATTATTTTTTAACTATTCAAAGATATTTATAGATGGCAGCACATACTGGAATGAAAGTGATTCAATAGCGCGGCATTCAAATATAATAGAAATAAAAAATGAAAATGAGTTTTTTAAAATATCATATAATAAATTGGAAAATCATATACGTATAGAAAAAGTTTTATTGTAATATAATATTGGACTTATTTGTGCTAAATAAATAACGATAAAACAATTATTTTTATAGAAAAAGAAGTGTGTGATTTGAAATACTTGAGAAACAACAATTGAATGTAGAAAATCAATTTTGCATTGGTGCAATTTGTAATTTCTTGTAGTGAGCAATTTTTG
Source organism: Ceratosolen corneri (assembly GCA_030522565.1). NCBI lineage: Eukaryota > Metazoa > Arthropoda > Insecta > Hymenoptera > Agaonidae > Ceratosolen > Ceratosolen corneri. The sequence goes on along the minus strand of JAPYYT010000144.1, from coordinate 123,440 downwards.
AAAATGGTATTCCATTACAATTACTAATCATGTCAAAACTACAAGAAGTTTCTCATTTACCGAGTCCCAAACATATTCCAAAACTAACATCGATTCCAGATGTTACACAGATCATTCACTCAAAAATTGAAAATCCTTTGGATGGCTATCGAATTAGAAAGGTTAAAACTGTTTATATTTTATATCTAAATATTTATTGTTAAAATTGTTTATTTAATATGTTTGTTAAAAAGATTATGAGAATAGTGTAATATAGATAAGCACATAATTATTATATATATAATAATATTAAGTTACTTTTTAATTAATTTTACATAGTTACGAAATACTACAATAAATTGAAAACTATCTTAAATAGTATTTTGTATATATAAAAAATATAACAATATTTGCGTAGAAAATTAGGCTTTTATTAGATTATATATAAAATACTCCAGTCATATTATTACTATTATTATGAAGTTTTATTAGTAAATATGTATATGTGAAACTAAAGAAATTGAATAATCATATACATAAATAAACTATATTCATTTTCCAATTAATTTATAATTAAATCATTTTCAATCAGAAAAGTTACGAGTTTTTTATCTTCCGTGTATGAAAAGTAATTCTTATATGCAGTGATTATCAAAGCTAACGCTGAATCATTAATAATAAATGTTAGTACGCAAATAATAATTGGTATATAGAATGTAAAATAATTTTAAATAGAGGTAAAAATTATTAATACGAATGGATTTTCAATTAATTTTCAAATAAAAAAATGACTTTCATCCCGTTTAGATAATTATGATTTTAAAATATTCAATTTATCTGAAATTATTATCTATCCTCAACATAGTGCAAGTAATTTTCAATTAAAATTATGTTTTATTTAAAAGAAATACCAATTAATAAGACATAAAAATCTCATGTAAACTATTTAAAGAAATATTTAATCTTTGCAATTCAAGCATTCACTGTATTTTTCAAAGGTTCGGGAAAATGAAACTACAGAAATATTGGAGCGAATGGCGGTGGAGAAACAAATAAAGCACAATCAATTTCCTCAAAGAAAGAAGAAGTCTGAATGTGCTGTACCACCGATTGAGAAAATTTGCGTCGATAAAATGAAGGAGTTTGTGGAACGTTTACCTATTATTGGACTTCTTCCAGTAAGCGCCCGACGTCTATTTAAACAGATTAAAGTTATATTTGAAATTTCGCAATTTTTATTTAGCATTGCAAAGATTATTTACGACGAGTTAAGACGAAATTTATGTAAAGTATGTAAGAGAAAACTGCTTAAGTCGAAATAATATTACTAGCTCTCGCAGACAAAATATAATCATATGAATAATTATTAATTATATTGAAATATGCCATCTGATGGAAATAGGAGTAATTTTAGAACAAAGTCTTAACAAATTTATAAGATCATTTCACGCATATATCCGTAATACAAATTTTAAATATACAATATTAGGTGTCACAATATTTATAGGATAAATATTTGTATTATTTTGCGCTGCAAAGAGAATTTCATTTCTAAATTTTAAATGCAATCCATTTTATTGCATTGGATTAATCATTGGTAATCGCGTATACGTTAATTGCATTATAAATAATCGAATATATAATTTCTATCATAAAAATACGATTATTAAACGAAATATATTTTTATTAAACTTTAAATTCATATAAACATACAATGAAATATATATATATTATTATTCCATTTTTATTGCAAGACTAGCTGAAATCAATAGCATAATAATAAAATGATGCATAGTTGAATTTTTCTATTTTTCCATTTATAAAATGTATTTTAAAAGTAATTTTTAAAAAAACTGTATTACTTTGGGCAGCTAATTCTTCCATAATTAAACAGATATTATATATATATATATATATATATATATATATATATACACACATAGGAGTGATTAAAGCTCAGCTTGATTGCAGCATTCTGTTTAAATTTGCTTTGCACTCTATTTTAATCCTGAAAAACTTAACAATGTACATTATCTTTAACTCTTTAAAAAACTTTTTAAAAACCTTTATTACTTTTATGTTTTGGCCGTTTTTTAATTTCATTTTTATTGTATTTTTGTGCAATAATAATGTGCAAGATACGCATACTTTTGAATTGAAATAATTTAATTTTACAACTCTACATTCAAATGCTGTAGTATGTTTATTTAAATTCGTGTGCTTATTTGCAGATAGAAGTTTAAAACTACTTGAAACAATTATTAGACTTGTTTGCCAGTAAAAAAAAAAGTATAAAACGATTGCTTATTTTATGATGAAAATTTGAACTTGAAAAATGTGATTAAATGCCACTTTTATCATATATCTTATTTTGAAAAATTCAATAATGTCCGCTAGAAATATAACCAATTTATTTATTACCACAGCGCGATTGTGGAATTTATGCCATTGGACTAGTTAACATAATAAGATATATAATATATGCACAATATGTATAATATAGTAATATAATTGCAATAAAAAGAATTGTTCGAGATGTCTTGCTTAATTTTAAAATCCGCAGGACTGGGAGCAGGCGATAAGGGAGTCGGTGCCGCGTGCGATGCGCGAGAATTTTACTGATAACTTCGAGGCCCAAATGGAGGAAATTAAAGAACGTTATCTCAAGGAGATGCATAAGATGAGCTTGAAATGCGTATTGAGATACGAGGCGGGTGACGGGGGGGACGATGGGACGGGTGCGCAAGACTTTCCATATAAATTGCCGGGGCGAACGGAGAATTATGAGAAATTTATGTGGAATCGTTGTGCGATTGCGAATAAATATTTCCTTTCGCATAAGCTCATGAGAACAATAATATCCAAGGCTACGACCCATTTATCACCGCTCGTTTGTGATTTTAGGAAATACAGGGCAAAAGGATATTTGGATTTTATGCAGTGAGATATATTTGATGGAAAAAAATATTTCAAATAAAAGATATCCATAGTAATGTTATTTAGATTGTTCTTAAAAAAAATAAAAAAAATTAGTCCATCAGAAATGAGAATGAAAATACGACAATAAAGAAAGTTTTAGAATGAAATTTATTAAAAGTATTTTTTTTTTTTTAAAACAAAAAAAAAAAGATCATATTATATTAATAAAAAAAAATCATTTTATTAAGTTTGCAAAAAAAAAAAAAACAAAAAGTCGAGCCATTGAAGCACAAAGCCATTGGCATCTCAGTTTCCAATCAATCACCACTAGAGCCTTAATTCTTCAATAATAATTATCATGTGGAGCCTTTAGGTTTGTGGATATTGTAGAGGCAGATCTGAACAAGGGAGTATTGAAAGTGGCCAGCTCGTATTATGCCGACATTACCAAGCTGATAATGCAGCTATTTCGATCTTATCGGGATGTGTCTGTGTCGAGGAAAGTGCCTTTTTTTAATTGTGCCAGTAAGCTACTGGAATTACAAATTATGGATCGGATAATGAACACGATGGAGCATTTACTATTCGTAATGAGCGACCCACTGATCGCTCCCCTGATTAAGGTGAGTCCGAGTTGTATGTGCGTGTGTGTATTCACGAACTTATCGAGCGGAGCGTAATTGTTTATTAAAAGTTTATAATTACAAATAGCTTGAATATAATTGAAGTTTGATTGAACTATTGAAGGCAGAACTTGTTTTTTTTTTTTTGTTTCTGTTTTGTTTATGGTGATTTTAGTTGGTATGGTTTTGTATTTCAACAGTATCGTGAAAATAAATTAATTTAAGCGATTTAATGCACTTGCAATTTGTAATTTCTAACCTAAAATTATCGATAAATTTAATCAAGTATTAGCAGCTCGTGGCATCCAAGACACTCATCTATAAATAAAATCTTCTTCTTGCAATTAACCATTTTTTTTTTAAAAATGTTTCTACCTTTCAGCTAAGTCTCAAGTGCGCGAACAACGATTTGTTCGTTTCGCCCAATATGCACGAGATCTACTCCATCTTTCACTCGTTTCTCGACAAAATCGCCAAATGCGCAAACCAATTGCCCTCGATCGAATCCATTGTCAAGCTTCCCAATGCCAAAGAATTCTGTAACGTGGAGGCGCCGAAATGGTACATCACTCACTGCCACGAGCGATTGACCAAAATTCTGAATGCCATCTTTGCCTCGCTCATGTATTACGTCGAAGGGATTTTTCTGAAATTCAAAGTGCTGTTCCACCCAGAGACGCAGAAGGCCGAAGTGACGGCGATCGTCGAGAGCAATGATTTTAACACGTGTTTGGTGAAATTCGACGAGTTCAACAACTCAATTGGAGCTGCATTCGGCATGGTTAATGAATCGCAATAAAAGTTGAAAGTACTTTATTCTTTAAAATGTTTTATAATGCATTGGGCTTTCAGGCGTCGAACGAGTACTTTTCAATTTGCAAATTATTTCAAGAGGATGCCAAGGCTGGCTTAAAACAATACGCCAACGAAGTTAGAAAACTCATAATAAGCGAGCTTATCGTGAGACACAGGCATTTTAATCTAAGCATCTGCAGCGAATTCGAGGATATTGAAAATAAAGCTCTGAATATTCCAGAGGAGACTAAAGAACTATTAGAGCTTGGTATTTTTAGTTTTTTAAATATATACGTCTTTTTTTTTTTCTTCTTCGCGTTTAATGACGACCTCTATGGTTCAATTGAAACGATACGTAATAGGAAATAATGGGTGCGATAGTTGACAAAAGTGGAGGTATCATTACTTTGTATTTATAGGGCAATATATGCTTTATATATCGACGGTGAAACTCGATGAGCTTAGATTGAAGATTGAATTGTCGCTTAAAATGATGGCTTCCTTATTTGAGATGACGTCGCTCGATGTTGAACACGTCGAACTTAATAATACGATGGTTAATTGGCTGCAACGCATCAAGGAAGTTCAAGACAAGAATAACATAATATACGAGCAGAAAAAGTTCGATCTGCAGGACAGGTTGCAGAATAGAATACAGAATTTGATTAAACGGGTCGACGACATGGTTCCCAAGTAAGGTTTATCATTATTTTGCAATAATTATTTTGCTCGTTTTACGCTTAAGTTGCATTAAATTAATACTGATAAATTTATCGAGTGCTCTTTATTACCGAGGATTCGATATTATAAGTTTATTATCATCGCGCTATACAATTATTAAAGGATTGCAGTTTAGAATTTTAAGAGAAGTTCAGAAATACAGAATACAAATATACAATTCATAAAGCTTAGAATGAAGCTAATAATTATTTAGCTTTCTGCTAAACGTCTTAATTAATTGATATAAACGCGTGCGATTTAAACTTTTTGCCGTATAATTTACATTAAAAGTAAAATAAATGTCGCTAGTAATAAGAGAGAATAAGCTCATTGAATTATAAAATATTTATTATTGCTCGAAAATAATTCTTCTCGATATTTGTGCGAAAATAAAATTTTATTTCATATAGACTTTTAATAATTGCTCAATAAGCTGTAATAATATTCATAGAAAAACAAATAGTCTTCGCTTACCACATTAAATCCGTAGATGATCTTTCGGAGAACTTTTTTTTTTTTTATAAGAAAGAAGAATAAATGAATCTTAAAGAAAACTCAGTATGTCAAGATGAATGCTATTATCATTTGTGCGCGTAATAGAAGTTATTTGATCTACTTGACTTACTTCGTGCAAATAAATTCTGTATGCTCTCATTTTATAAGCTCCCATTATATATTATTTCAAAGAGCTTATAATATTACAGATTTTAATATTAATTTCGTTCAATTTAATCATACGAAATATTTAATAAATAATTCGCAATTAAATTATAATCTTTTTAAATGTTATTATCAAGTATCGTTATAATAAACTTTCAATCTAATTAGCCCCCGGAGAGCAATCGTAATTTATTTCAATAAATAATAATACAACTACTTCGCCTTACTGTAATAAAATCATATAATTATAATTTAAAGCTTATGAAATTAAATGTCGTCCGTAGTCAATTTTTCACGATGTAATTAAATAACGATTGCTTTAATGCACATCTATAATTACATATTCTATTAATATCAATGAAATTAATTAATAAAGAGTTTTGGATAAGTGCCATAAGAATATCTGCTCGATGTAGGACAACTAAGTAAAGCAAAAATCATTTTATAATTCATACGATTGAATAAATTTTTGAAATAATTATGTATATATATGTATATATTGTGTAATTAAATATGCAATGCCACTGCACTTATATGCAATAATTTATCTTTAACTAAGAGGGTACGGGACGAGGCGATTGTTGTATTCGACGAGAAACTATTAAACTAGACAATGTTTTAGCTAAATGACGTCAGCTATGTATTATGGATAATTGAAGCTAAAATAAAGAAAATTTCCTAGCCAAGTATTTCGATATTGGAGTTCTTCACTTATTATAATAATGCAGGCTCGCTCTAATGGACGACATGGATGACATGAAACGTTTACACGAGTACATTGAATATATGCGGAAGTTCGCCTACGAGTTGGAGCGTATGAAGTTCGAGGTTGAATGGATAAATAGCGAAGAGCGGCTATTTCAATTTCCCGAAACAACATATCCAATGCTTGCCGAGCTCACGGATAACATAATGATGCCATTTTACGATCTCATTTATCGAGGTTATCGATGGCAGAGGGATGTTAGCGTGTGGTTAGACGGACCTTTCGAGTACCTTGACTCGAGCGTCGTCGATAACAAGACAATGGAATACTTCCAGTACTTCTCCAAAATAAGCAAGACTTTCAAAACCAAGATCAAGATGCAGATGGCTATGAATTATCCTTACAGGTATTGAAAAATGTATTGAAAAATAAGGGTTGGATTAGAATAATCAGACAAACAAATTTAAATCAAGTTAAAAAATTATAGATGATTTAATAAAACTTTATATATATATATTAATATCTTCAATTTAATTAAAATTATGTGATCTTAGTTTCAAAGGTTCGGTGGATGATCCAGATCCTTATCAGCAACCGGTACCCATGAAACTATGTTATCAATTGTTAGAGAACGTCAAATGGTTCAAAGTAGAAAACACACTCCTTTACAATTAAGTTAATCACAAAGCAATGAAAAAATGTATTGATATTGTTATTATTGTTACAGCATTATGTGCCGCTGGTGCTATGCTTTTGCAATTCAGCTCTAAATCAAAGACATTGGGACGAGATGAGCGGCATAACTGGATTTGATTTGACACCGAATGCTGGAACAACTTTGCGCAAAATCATAAACTTTAATTTAATGGAGAATCTCGACTTGTGCGTATTCTTTTTAATTAACTCGTACTAATGAAATTAGCTAAATAAGCGCTTAATTGTACGCCACGTGAGAGGAACTTTAGAGGCTCGTTTAATAGAATGATATTACTTATTTGCACAAATTTCTAACGAATAAGAAACTCGTAAGAATAACTTTTTATGCATTATAAAATTACGATAAATTATAAGTGATAATTATGGGCATACATCTTTCATAAAATAATGGAACTTTATGTTTTAAAGATTCGAGCAAGTTAGCGTGGGAGCCACGAAAGAGCTCAGTTTACAGAATTTACTTACTAAAATGATAGCCGATTGGGACGATGTGGTATTTACAACAACGCCCTTCAAAGACAGTAAAGTTAATATTTTAACGCAATTGGATGACATTCAAGCGTTACTTGAAGAGCAGATCGTTAAAGTCCAAGCGATGAGGGGATCTGCTTTTGTAAAGCCGATTGCCACAGAAGTCAAAGTATTTTACGAACTGTTGATAAGGATCGAGAGTACTTTGGAAGAGTGGATCAAGGTTCTTTACGTTTTACGTTTCAATTTATTACCAGAATTACTGTTCCTCATAATATGAACAATCAGTTGCATTTCAAGATGATAAAAAATATTATTGAAATTCTTCAATTTCAAGGCCGAATAAATTTAATATTGAAATCTAGTTAAAGTTTTATTTGTTAAAGCAAAAAAGAAAAGAAGAGTAAACGTAAAGGATCAATATTTTTCAGTTCAATTGCAAATAATTGCTCTGATATTATTTATATTTTGTATTCTCGTATTTTCATACGCTATCTTTCAATTCTAAAGAACATAAGTAATTTATTAACTAATTTACTACGGTAATAATTTACTTGGTTATTAACCTTAAAGTAATGACCGTTTATTTTCTGTAAGTTTTGTTGGGAAGAATTTGTTGGGAAAAAAATTTTTTCATATAAAGTCGGCAAATAAAATCTTATAGTTTCAATAAATTTCACCTTGTTATTGTTCATTAAATTAAATGTAATTTACATAATTTACATAAATTATTGTTACCTAAGATCTTGCATATATAATTTGCCTGAAATTTTTTCCACAAATGCCATTTAAATCAGATTTTCTCCCAAAGAGAAGCTCAGGGATGCAATGATTAAGAAATAAAATTTTGCTCAAAATTTTAAAAGCAAAACACATTCGCAGGTGCAAGTACAATGGGTTTATCTTCTACCAATATTTTCAAGTAAGGACATCGTCGCGCAGTTACCCGAGGAAGGAGTTATGTTTGCGGAGGTTGATGGAATATTTCGCAAATCAATGCAAAATGTCGGCCGAGAGCCCAGAGTTAGAGAGACGGCAGGCGCTGTAAGTTACAGAGCAAACAATACAATGTATACGAGTACTAAGATGTAATTTGTAAAATCATATTAGCCCGTGAAAGTGCACTTTTACTCAAGCATCACGAAACTTGTCATTTCAATGCGAAATATTTTCAATTGATATTCCTCCTCGTCAACTCTCAAAATCTCTCCTTAAGCACTTTAATTTGTTGATTTGTCATCAAATGCCGCGTCGCGATTTCATTCAAAAGGCTTTATTCACAAACAAGGTAGAATAATAATAAGCTCCCTAGCTTTAATATTATTCTCGTACTGACTTGCAGGTAGGTTTATGCGAAGCAATGAAAACTGCAAATGAGCTGATGGAGAAGATCGAAGACGGTGTCGCAAATTATCTCGAGGAAAAACGAATATATTTCCCCAGATTTTTCTTTTTGAGTAACGAGGACATGCTCGAGATACTTTCCGAGACAAAGGATCCGCTAAGAGTTCAGCCCCACTTAAAAAAGTGTTTCGAGGGTATCGCAAAGCTAGGGTATTTACACATTATTTCATTTTTATAAACGGTTTATCAATAATTTAGTTGTTCTATTGAAAATTCATAAAAGCTTTGAAATATGAAAAATTACTTTCACCGCAGATTCAACAGTTCGCTCGAAATTTATTCGATCATTAGCGACGATCAAGAGGAAATTATGATGACGGATTTGATATCCACTGCAGCTGCACGTGGTTGCGTAGAGAAGTGGCTCGCCCAAGTAAATTATTTAAATAAAACCAGCTTATGCTATATTATATATATAACATTATTAATTGTAAATCCGGAATATCGCAGCCTAGGAAAAAACACACCAACTATAAAAGTATCATTGCAAACTAATATTAATCGGATATCATCATTGAATTACAAAATATCACATAATATCACAATCTTTATCTAATTCTTTGCGCAATCAGAGTAAAAATTGTTTCTAAATACGTTCCTTTAGCTTTAAATGACAAAACAATCATTTTCACGTCTTAATGCATTCGTGACAATTCGCTGGATATTACATATATTTGACTGAAAAACAGTACAATTGCAAAAAATGCCACACTTCTACGTGAATAATTTCAATGACTAATCTTTTAAACTTTACCGTTGATTTGTCGACTCGTTATAATTGGCGAGCTCAGGTCGAAGAGAAAATGGTGAGATCCATAAGACAAGAGGTTCTCATGAGCTATCGAGATTACGAAGTTAACAGTCGCGTGGAATGGGTAAAAATTTGGCCCGGAATGGTCATACTCTGCGTCTCTCAGATTTATTGGAGCATACAAGTTGAAAACGCCTTGATGACAAATCTAGAATCAGCAATGCTCACCCTTCATAAAATGTTGACCAAGCAAATTATCGACATGGTGAATCTCGTGAAAGGTATTACTTATATTAAGCGAAGCATACGTGTAATATCGGGCAATTTTCAATTAGTAAATTGTACATGCAGTTAAATTCATAAATTTTATATTTGACTTTTCATTGGTACGAAAACTTTATACCGAACAATTATTTTGGGTTAAAAAGTAATTTAATTAACAGGAATTGCAATGGCCTCTATTATTTACGGCATTGATGGCAAGATAAATAATAAAATTATAAATATTTTTATATTTACTTTTTTCTTTCTTTCTTTTTCCATTTTGAATGGATAGTAGCTTTTATACAAATATGAATTGGGTTTCGCTAAATTGAGTCGAGTTATTAAACGGGAAAATTGAATGTACAATCAGTTGTACAATTTTCATATAATTTCGTTGACATTCTGCATGCGAGTAAGGAATTTGTTGGGTATGATCTTGGATCCGATTTGGATTATTGTTATTTTATGCACACTATTTGGACATATATTTTGTTAGGTCAAGTAAATTTTATATTTGGACATATATTTTGTTAGGTCAATTGTCGAAACAAAATCGAACAACTTTAAATGCGCTAATTACGATAGACGTCCATGCAAAAGACGTCGTCAATTCACTCGTCATCAAGAAAATCATAAATGAAAAGGATTTCGAGTGGCTGTCGCAGCTAAGATATTACTGGGAGAATGACGTCATCGTGAGAATAATAAACGCCAGTGTTCCATTTGCTTACGAGTACTTGGGAAATTGCCCTCGGCTCGTTATAACGCCATTAACCGACAGGTTTTTATTAGCGGATTATTACATTATAATTTCTACGAGCTTATAGATCTGCACGACGACATTTTTATGCATTTAGGATGAGACAATCATTTTTACACATTAATTTTTCAGAAAAATGAGAAAATAATAATATAGCCTACATTGATGATTTATATGGCCTACATTAAATATTACAGCATACTTTATTTGAAAATGGCACTGCTCGAGGATTTGTATGAAAATGCATTTTCCTGGGGCATTTAAATGTTTGCTTTTGTAATAATTTAGGTTTATCTACAATAACACAACAACACAATTATATTAGTGCTTATGATTATTACGAGTAATCTAGTACATAATATATGGAATACTGTATCGATTGTAATAATTAATTTTTCAATTAATCCTTAAAAAAATTTTCTGTTTATTAAATGTGTCTTGAATGATATATTAATTATATTAATTAACAATGGTATTGAAATGGTATAGGAAAATCGTTATAATGTAAAGATAATTTGACACGAAACCTTGATATTATTTACATTAAATCACGTATACCTTATATTGTGCAAAATTAATTTTCTTTATTATTATTTATTTAAAACTTTACCTACATCCTGCACTATATGTGCGCTAACTTAATAATGCAAAAAATGAAAGCTATTTCGAATTGCCTCTCAATTGATATTGATTTATTGTCAAAAAAATCCAACAATCATGTAATTTATATAGAATGAAAATGCCAATGCTCGAAGAACTCAATTTCTTTTAACTTCTCCTCCGATCAATGATAACATTTATTACTACACGATTCATCAGCTTTGCTATTACACCGATTCGCTATGCAGATGTTATCGCACCCTCATCAGCGCCTACTCGCTACATCTGAACGGGGCACCGGAAGGACCAGCTGGAACCGGGAAAACCGAGACGACAAAGGATTTGGCTCGCGCCTTGGCTGTTCAGTGCGTCGTTTTTAATTGCTCGGAAGGCCTGGATTACAAGAACATGGGCAAGTTCTTCAAAGGCCTGGCTGCCTGTGGTGCCTGGGCCTGCTTTGACGAGTTCAATCGTATTGAGCTCGAAGTGCTGTCCGTCGTTGCCCAGCAAATACTTTGCATCGTTCAAGCAGTGCGCGCCAACCTCGACAGATTTGTGTTCGAGGTAAGCTTAAAGCGGCTGATGAGATTCTGTGGATTCTAAGATCTTGTGGCTCTCTTGTCGCTATTATATATGTGCATTTATTCGTTCGACGAGCAGTCTCGAGGTTAAAATTGTGTCAATTTACTTTCGAGGGTACAGAACTCAATCTCAATCCGGCGGTTTACGTATGCATCACCATGAATCCAGGATACGCTGGACGCTCCGAATTACCTGACAATCTCAAAGTCCTATTCCGAACAGTGGCTATGATGGTCCCTGATTATGCATTGATAGGGGAAATTTTTCTCTATTCCTCGGGATTTTCCAGCGCCCGCGTTCTTTCAACCAAGATCGTCACGACTTATAAGCTTTGCTCCGAACAATTATCAACACAGTCTCATTATGACTACGGCATGCGAGCAGTTAAGACTGTCTTAACTGCGGCTCAGAACATGAAACTCCGTTTCCCGGACGAGGACGAGATGATAGTTCTTTTACGCTCCATCATTGATGTCAATTTGGCTAAATTTCTCGCCTACGATGTGCCTCTGTTCCAGGGCATTATTTCAGATTTGTTTCCCAATGTCGTTTTGCCACAGCCCGATTACAATGTCCTTATGAAAGCCATTGCTCAAGTGGCGAAAACAAGAAATCTTCAAACCCCCGATGGTTTCATCCTCAAGGTCATTCAGACATTTGAGATGATGATCGTTCGGCATGGATTTATGCTTGTGGGCGATCCGTGCGGAGGTGAGAAGAATTTATAAATGAAATCAGCGTAAATTAAAGTAGCGCAGAAGTAGTAAAATGAATTAAAGTAATAAGAACGTCTCAATTGAATTTCATACTCGCAGGCTATATTTGTGTATTATATTACTCTCGGTCGTACGTGAGATTTGATTTAATGAACAGGGAGATGAATTTAAGCGACGATAGTATTTTTACCATTGTCAATAATTATTGAGCATAAGCAATAAACGCGCGATTCGGTTTCTTCTCGTTGTACAATCAATGGTTACATATGCGAATGCACGTAATTAATTTTATAGGCAAAACAACGGTTCTTCGTACACTTTCGGATGCCTTAACTCTAATGCACAGCTGGAACCATGAGAGTGGAGCGAAAACAAAATTCACCACTATTAATCCAAAATCAATAACAATGGGTCAATTGTATGGGCAGTTCGATCCTATATCATCCGAGTGGACGGATGGCGTTTGCGCCGTGGCTTTTCGTCAATTTTGCACCGAGGAGTCATCGGATAGAAAATGGTTGATATTCGACGGACCGGTGGACGCCGTTTGGATCGAAAATTTAAACACCGTGTTGGACGACAATAAGAAATTGTGCCTCACGTCGGGTGAAGTTATGCAAATGACGAGTGAGATGTCAATGATCTTTGAGGTTATGGATCTTTTGCAAGCATCACCAGCTACGGTCTCACGATGTGGAATGATATATATCGAACCTCATGTTCTTGGCTGGCGTCCAATAATGATATCGTGGCTCAATGATACCAGGTCAGTTTGGAGACAAGGTCACAAATCAATTATTTTACTATTGATTGATTGGTTTGTCGAGATTTCATTAGAATTCACGAGGAATCAGTGTAGCTTTACGCTGCACGCTGGTGAAATCAATCAAGTCATGTCAGCTTTAAATTTAATTGAAATTTTAATAGATGACGCTCTTTCACACACCAAGCCTCAAGATGCAGAGCAGTTTATGGATTTTTGGCTAGAGGCTGCGGTCTTGATGTCTCTGGTTTGGGGAATAGGAGGTAGCTTAGATTACGATTCTCGAGTGAAATTTAATGAATTTATCATTACTGTGTGGAAGAATGAGAACCCTACGTACCCTATTCCAACAGCCTTGGTCGACACTATTTCGTTGCCCAGCGAAGGCCTCATACACGATAATTTTTATGTCTTTAAAGGCAAAGGCTCGTGGAAATACTTTGGCGAAATCATTAAGATAGAGCCGATTATTGAAACCGAAAGTATTGGACAAATGATGATACCGACGGTAGATACATTAAAGTACCAATACATCTTTCATTTACACATCAAATATAAGAAACGATTTCTCCTCTTCGGTAAGACCGGGACTGGCAAAACCTTTTATATTCGAGATCTGATAATGAATAAGCTAAGCAAGGAGGACTATTTGCCTAATTTTATAACATTCACGGCAAGAACTACGGCGGCGCAAGCCCAAGAACTCGTTATATCGAAACTCTTCAAGAAAAGAAAAGGTCACTATGGCCCAATGGGAAATGCTCAATGCATTTGTTTTATCGACGACATCAACATGCCGGCTAAGGAAATTTATGGGGCTCAGCCAGCAATTGAATTGCTGCGTCAACACTTCGATCACGACTATTGGTATGATTTGAGCGAGCCGACGGTCGTCAAGATTTACAATACGATATTTATTTCGGCAATGGCACCGCCCGGTGGCAGTCGCCAGGTCATTTACGCTCGATTCTTAAGGCACTTCAATCTTTACGATATCAGCGAATTCTCTAATAGCAGTATCTTTCGGATTTTTAATAATATCGCCCTCGTTGGCTTCAAGAGGAATGGCTTCGCCACAGATACCAATGCGATAATAGTAAACATCGTGAACGCCACAATGAATATATTTCAGCAAGCAAGAGCCGAGCTTCGACCGACTCCAACAAAGTCACATTATCTTTTTAATCTGCGGGATTTTGCACGCGTTGTGACCGGATGTGCCATGATCAAGAAAGAGTCAGTCGAGAATAAAGATACGTTTGCGCGTCTTTGGACTCACGAAATTCTGCGAGTATTCGGTGATCGACTGACCGACGAAGACGACTCCAAATGGCTTTTCGATCAGATTAAAGTAACCGTGGAGAAGATCTTGAAAGAAACGTTCGATAAAATCTTCGAAGATTTACCGAAATACGAGGGAAGGCTCACCAAGGACAGCCTGAAGCATTTGATTTTTGGCAATTTTATGGATCAGGACGCAATGCCAGAAAATCGTAAATACGAAGAAATTGCTTCAATGGAGGAGTACTTCAGGATCTCGTCACTGTGCCTGGAAGAGTACAATTCCGTGAATAAAACTAAAATTAATATAGTTCTCTTTCGATATGCTCTCGAGCATCTTGCAAGGATATGTAGAATTTTAGCGAGTCCTTCCGGGAGTTTATTAATGGTGGGTGTCGACGGATCTGGCAGACAATCATTAACCAAACTCGCTTCCGAAATGATTGATTGCGCCTTGTTTCAACCGGAAATCGGCAGCATATACGGTGTAAATGAGTGGAGGGACGACATAAAAAAAGTATTGAAAACTGCGGGTACTGGAAAAGACATTGTTTTTCTATTCACTGAGGGCCAGATCAAGGAAGAAGCTTTCCTCGGCGATATAGACTGTCTTTTGAATTCGGGTGAAGTTCCGAATCTCTTCAGCATCGAAGAGAGACAAGAGATCATCGAACTCACGAGATTAGCAGCTCAAGGGGGCAATCGAAATTTGGATATCTCCGTATTAAGTATATTGAATTTTTTCACCAATAAATGTAAGGAAAAATTGCACATGATGCTCTGCTTCAGTCCGATTGGCGAGTCGTTTAGAACGCGTCTCAGAATGTATCCGAGTTTAGTGAATTGCTGCACGATTGATTGGTTCAATGTTTGGCCGGAAGACGCATTGGAGCAAGTAGCTCTCCAGAGTATGACAAACATCAATATTGCCGAAGACGTAAAGATCAAGTCCATCGAAGCTTGCAAATATTTTCATGTTTGCGCCAAGAGTGTGAGCGAGAGATTCTACAAGAATTATGGGAGGAAGACTTATGTGACTTCGGCAGCATTCCTAGATCTGATAAAAACTTTCGGAATACTTATGAAAGAAAAGCAAGAGGAAACGATACTGGCTAGGTGATACATATTTCTTTAATTAATTTTATATTTTCCAAGTTGTAATTCGTGATGCATTTAAGTTATGTGATGTTAGATTAGTTTTATATTTAAAATAATTACGTGACTTTATATATTATTACCACACAGGTAATACAAAGTTAAAATTCTATAGCACAAGTAATAATAATCTTATACATTTTATAATAAGCTTATGATAAATGATGATTTTTGTTAATATTTAACATTTAAACATTAAAATTTGTAATGCATTCATTTGGTTAATCTTTCTTATAAAACTTCTCTAAAAGTAATTTAAAAATATAAATTAAAAATATAAAACTATAAATTGATTTTTCTTCATAGGGGGGGCTATAAAATAATTGTACTTGGAAATTATTATTAGTAAAAATACTTCGGACTCGACTGTTCTCTACAAATATGATTTGTAGAATCAAATTTCTTTTAATAATTATTAGAGATCGTTACATTGGCGGGCTTGAAAAGCTTGAATTTGCTGCTCAGGAAGTCGAACAGATGAAAATAACTCTAATTTCTCTGCAACCCGAGCTTGAAAAATCAGCCAAATTAACAGCTGCAACGATGAAAAATATTGAAAGTGAGAACATTTCAGTGGAGAAAACAACAATAATCGTAAGAAAGGACGAGGATGCCGCCAAGGAGCAAGCAAAACTCTCTCTGGCACTAAAAGCAGAGTGCGAAGCTGATTTGGCCGAGGCCTTACCAATTCTTGACGAAGCTGTTGGTAAAAGAGACATTTTATTATTACAGAAATAAAATTGCTTCGAATTTATTTGCTCGTGATATTCACATTAAAGACTTTCAGCTGCTCTGAATACCCTGAAACCAAGCGACATAACCCTTGTAAAATCAATGAAGAATCCACCTGCGGGCGTTAAACTTGTGATGGCGTCGGTTTGTGTTATGATGAAGATTCAACCGGATCGAGTCCATGATCCGACGACGGGTAAAAAAATTCTAGATTACTGGGGTCCAAGTCAGCGAATTCTGAGCGACATAAAGTTTCTTGATTATCTTCGAGATTACGACAAAGACAACATTCCCGCTAACATAATGAAAGTACGTTGTCTCGATGTGGCGAATGCCCTCGATAAATATATTTCAATTAACATTTTAACACAAGTCTATCAAATAGTTTACGAAAGAATATACCAAAGTATATACCAAAAAAATATATTCAAATGATTAATCTATTAATTTTTAACGTTTTCTCTTTTTTAATTTCTGCAAAAAATGTTTCTGCGCTAATATTTAGCATATATTTACATGCTCAGTTACCGCAAATTATACAATAAGTTTTCACCAGAGCTTTAAAAATTAATTACACATCTCATCTTCAATCAAGCAATTGTATGCTTCCAATTTATAACGATAAAATTGAATACAATTATTTGCAGACGATAAAGAAGGTGTACTTGAAGAACAAGAAATTCGCGCCGCAAAAAGTTGCAAAAGCGTCACAGGCCGCGGAGGGATTATGCAAATGGGTAAGGGCAATGGTATTGTACGATAAAGTAATTAAAGTAGTTGCGCCGAAGAAGGCGAAATTTGAAGAGGCCGAGAGATCGTTGGAGATGACGATGAATTTTTTGAACGACAAACGTAATATGCTCGCCGATTTGAATAGAAAGCTGGCGATGCTAAATAGGAAACTCGCTGACATTATCCAGAAGAAAATCGACTTGGAGAACCAAGTGATTCTCTGCAAGAACAAGCTAATTCGAGCTGAAAAATTAATCAAGTACGAATAATTCTCAATTGCCAATTACACTCTCATCCTTCTTTTCATTCATCTCATTATTTGTAAAAAGTCGCCTAATTTTATCGTTATTTTTACCTAAACCGTTTGCACGTAACTTTATAGCTTAACGACACTCTCATCTTTGTAACGAGCTTTTATAAATGCCAATTTACGCTCACTAATAAACATTGTGCATTCAATAATAATTCCAAAATAAGGTGAAAGTATGAAATTCTTCTGTGGAGTGTACGGTACGCAATTAAAAAGAAGTTGCTATCGTCGAGTAATTTGAAGTGTTGCTCGTATTAATTAAGCATAGAGACGACATACACTTTATTGCATTCATAACCATAGCTTCCCGGTCAATTATTTTGAAATGAAATATATTACGTAGGGTAATTCTTAGCAAAGATCCGATTGACTTTGCAGCGGTTTGGGCGGCGAGAAAAGTCGATGGACCAGTTGCGCGGAGAACCTGCAGCAGGTGTACGAGTGCCTGGCCGGAGATGTCCTCATCTCGTGTGGTATGATTGCGTATCTTGGGCCGTACACGAGCTCCTATCGCTTGGAGAATCTCAAGAAATGGTCGGATTACGTAATCGAGCTGGGGATCCCGTGCTCGGAGAGCTACAGCTTCGTCCAAGTGCTTGGCTCCGAAATAAAGATTAACTCGTGGAATATCTTCAATTTGCCGAGGGACTCGTTTTCAATTGAGAACGCCATTATAATGGATAGTACGAAGCGTTACAGTTTATTCATTGATCCACAGAGTCAGGCGAATAATTGGATACGCAAGATGGAGAAGGCAAATGAGCTGCAAATTGTTAAGCTCACCGACGAAACTTACATGAAGACCATGGAACTGTGTATACAACATGGTAATGACTTTCAAATACAAAGATCCTTTTATAAAGACGATTTTATCAAGCTGTTGATATTAAAGCTTCTTCTTCTTCTTCTGCTTTATAATGAAAATATCACAAAATTTAATAATGAATGCGCAATGCAAAGTTTTTATTTTAATGAAAAGTGTATTCTTCGTAAATTGATGTAATTGAATAATTAGAAAATACATACGTACAACGAAATAATTGGATTTGCAATGCTATGCAGTATTATTGGGTTTGTTTGAATAATAATGCTTTCAATTTCCCAATTATCCGTTAGGCTTTACAAGTGGATTTTCATTGTAAGCAGAATTCTTATTTTACTACAAATTTAACGCGTGAAATCGGATATTATTGTCGTTAGATGATAATATCGGTTGAATTCGATATATAATGATTGGGATTATTAAAGCTTATTCTCTTATTATATATATTATGAGTAATTATCGTATCGAGTGGAAGATATTTTTGTAATGATCGTAGGGAATCCTATATTGATCGAAAATGTAAGCGAGCAGCTGGATGCGGCATTAGGGCCGATTTTATCGAAAAATATTTATAAACTGGCCAACGTTTGGTTCATCACTCTGGGGGAGAAGGCCGTCGAATACGATGTCAACTTCCGCTTGTATATAACCACCAAGCTTCGTAATCCTCACTACTTGCCCGAAGTCTTTAATCAGATAACTCTCATAAATTTCGCCCTCACGATCGAGGGCCTTGAAGATCAGCTTTTGGGCATCATTGTATCAAAAGAACGTCCGGACTTGCAAGAAAAACGCGAGTATCTGGTTGTGCAAGGAGCGGCCAATAAGAAAGCACTTAAGCAGGTTTGAATTTGAAAGAATTGCATCGATTTTGTATCGATTAACAAACTCTCTTATCTTTTGTACTTGACGTTATTTTTGCAATTTCAAAGCATCTTGAATAAATATTGAACGCTTGTAGTTTATCGAAAGTCAAACAAGCTTGTAACAACTCACCTTAATATATAACATAAGAATTTCTCTTGTGAATTTTCCATTTTAATCGATTGTCAATGGATTTTACAATAATTATATTTTTATCTTCGCCATTCGCTTTAATTTTCGGACGAAAAGCAATACCACGATGTTTTTTGTTGTTCGTTTTTTGTAAAGAGCTCGTTAAATTAGTGAAAGCCGAGTACGCTTGAAAATATCTTTGTTATCGTTGTAATAATAAGTGCATAAAGCTTTTTTTCTCGTTGCGACATTCAATTTTAAACCGAACAATCTTTATCAATTCCCTAAATTTTTTCGCATCGTTGCAGCAACAGTCGCGCATCCTTTCTAAATTCAAGTTTCGATAATCGACGCAACGTGCCCCTCAATCAAATCCATTCATTAGCATTTTATCGCCAGGTCGAAGATGACATCCTCCGAACCCTATCAACGTCAGGGGCGGGTATCTTGGAGGACGAAGAGGCCATCGAAGTTCTTGACTCATCCAAGATCCTCTCGACCGACATCTTACGTAAGCAGGAGGTGGCCAAGGAGACCGAAGCAAAGATCGAAGTCTTCCGGCAAAGCTACAAGCCGATAGCCAAGCACAGTGCTTCCTTGTATTACACAATTACCGACCTACCGAGTATCGACCCCATGTATCAGTACTCGCTCAGCTGGTTCATCAACCTATACATCACGTCCATTGAGACCGCAAACAAGAGTAATATACTCAAGAGGAGGCTTGCTTATCTCCGAGACACCTTCACTTACAATCTCTATCAGAATGTTTGCAGGTCGCTGTTCGAAAAAGATAAGGTGGGTTGTTTGCGTGACATCTGTTTATGATAATAAAGGATGGAGCCACCGAGAGACAAAGTCGTCGTTGGCTTTGCGTGTTCTCTGTGCGAGTTATGCGTAGGTGCTTGGAATTATTGAATTCCATTCTATTTCTTTCGATTCTAAATATTCTTTCGCGATAAATTGGCGTAAATATCACGCTCGGTTAATATTGCAAATTATTTACAAGTACTTTATCGTGTCGTGAATTTTCAAATTGAACAAATGCCTTTAATTCGTAATTAATAAAATTTTACATTTTAACATACTGGCTGAAAATGTTTCCCTCACATTTCTTAAAATACAATACAATAATGTAAAAATAATGTTCTTGTTTATTTAATAAGTCAAGCATATTTTACGCTGAAGTTCGATTGGCTTTTAAGATTCGTAAATCAATTTTGAATAGGTTAACTGCCATAAAATATCCATTGACATATCTTAAACAATAATATCAATAATAATATTGATATACCTAATTATACAAGTCGAATGAGAATAGAATTTAGTAATTTAGTAGTGATTTACATGCTTGAAAAATGCAATCTTGCATTTTAAAATAAACGTAAGGGTTATAGTATGTCATAAATTGAATTTTGATTGCTTTATTAGCATCCGATGAAATGCTCGATAATGTTATTATCGTGGGAGGGTGTGCGCCAATATTTATTTCATAAAATAACGCGATAGAGGCTCGAGGAGAATTCGAAATATTTTTCAGTGCAAGCACACGCGGACCGCCAATGAATTTAAATAAGAAATTAGCCGACTAATTTAAATTTGCTTTTCCCCGCTCTGGCCCCGTGGGAGGCAAGTTTGTTTAATGCTGATAAACTGCCAGTTCAACCGCGTCCCTTTGAAATGCCTCTAAATTATTAACACCCGATTGCAGATCCTCTACTCGTTCATCCTTTGCACGACGATCCTCCTGGCTAATCATGAGATTTCAAGGGACGAGATGAACTTTTTCCTCACGGGTGGTCTGGTGTTGCACAGCAGCTCGGCCGCCAATCCCGAGCCAAACTGGCTCGCCGACAAGTCCTGGGAGGAAATAAAGCGCTCGACGAATCTTCCGGCCTTCCTGAACCTCGTGGATGACTTCACGAGCCCCGCCATATCGAAATGGAAGAGTTTTTACGACAGCGTTAATCCGGAGGAGACTGAGCTTCCTCATCCATGGGAGCAAAATCTCAACGACTTTCAGCAACTCATTATTATGCGTATTATGAGGCCTGACAAAGTTATTCCCAAGGTAAAATTCTTTGTCGCCAAGTGGTAATTTCATGCATCCTACCATTAAATACATTTTCATTCGTTAATACTTATAATATAACGTACATAAATGCTCATTCGTAAATACATTTATTATATATACATTTCTCACTCGTTTACCTTAGCTCGCGACTATGACTTGTTTCACTAGACTTAATAATCACTCGTTGAAAATATTCAATGAAAATACATAAAATACTGAAATAAAATGATCATATTTTACATATGAATATATATATATATACACATGCATATTTACATACATATACATGTATTTCAATGTTAAAATTGTTTTCTATTAATATTTTATCCAACTATTGAATATGTCGTATTTACTTAAATTATTTTAAATTTTTCAATAAAAATTTTCTTTATACAATATATTATATCGCTCCCATTATCATTAATGATTAAAATTATAGCTAGAGATTAAAAAAAAAAAAAAACAGTTATATGCACAAATGATTACTTAAAACGATAATGGAATGTAGAAAATGAATAATAAAGTGACTGATAATAGAATATACATATATATACATAGAAAACACGTTTACGTAAACGATTAAATACACAATATATATATATGATACGCGCGTGCGCGCATACACAAATTTCTATTTATTTTTACAATATAATGTGTAATGATGTATCGGTCTCTATCATTAGCTTCTAATTATCTTAATTATATAATTCAGAAATGAAGAAATTTTATTTGCAAGTACTTTTGATAAGAATATTATTTAATGTTCCCTTCTTATGTGAATTTAAAATACATTAAGTATAATTACACATGAAAAAGATTAATAAAAAAAACTGCATAATAAAGAAAATACAATTGTTGTTTTTAATAACGTTAGATTTTATTTCATTATAGATTTTGTATAATTTACATGGCTTGCATATTTATAATTTATTTTACATAAGTACGTAATATAATTTTATATATTTATATATTTTACATGTTAATTAGAAAATGTTGAGAAATCAGCTTTTCAAGAGCATTTTTATATATTGTACTTTGTATTAATACGAGAATACGAGAATGTAAATGTATCGTTGTTGGCAAATATATATCGTGAAACTAATTTCCTTACTTCATTTGATATTTACTAATTGGTGGTGGCGTTAACTACTCAATAGTAAATTGATTATTAGAAATTGGAAAGCTCTTAATAATTCTTTTAAACTTCATGCCTCAGGTGATGAGTTTCGTTCGGAAATCTATGGATGCTCGATTCGTCACACCTCCAGCTTTCGACATTAGTCGCTCGTACACCGACTCCAATTGTCTCGTGCCTCTGATTTTTATTCTCTCACCGGGATCCGATCCGATGAGCGCTCTTTCCAAATTCGCCGAACTCTCCAACTATTCCTCGCGATTCTTCTCAATATCGTTAGGTCAGGGCCAGGGGCCGATCGCTCAAGATCTCATCAAGGAATCGCAAAAGGACGGAAGCTGGGTTTGCCTGCAGAATTGTCACTTGGCAGTGTCATGGATGCCTGAGCTTGAGAAGATTTGCGAAAATCTTGATTTCGGCAACACAGTGAAAAACTTTAGACTATGGCTAACCAGTTATCCATCGGATAAGTTTCCTATCACTGTACTGCAGAATGGAGTTAAGGTATTATTTAGCCAAAGATTTTGCGATCTGCCAATAATTGAAATAATTGAAAGCTTATATTGAGATTGAAAAAAAAATTTTATGCAATTTCTACGAAGATGAGAAAGAAAATTAATAACAATAACTTAATTTACAATGTGCTAATTGATCATTAATTATATTTCATATAATCATTTTATTTTCCGTAGAAGAAATTAAAAAAAAAAAAAAAAAAAAAAAAAAAGAAATCTTAAGATTATTAACGCATTAAAATTATTAAAACTCAAGTCTATTGAGTTATTGAACAAGCGAAACTATAATGAAATGCATAAAAATAAAATAATAGTAAAGATACTATTTTATAATGTGTAAATATTTTTAAAAATATTAAGATGACGAATGAGCCACCGACTGGACTTGGACAAAATCTTATGAGATCATACATTTCGGAACCAGTCAAGGATCCCGAGTTTTATGCTGGATGTCCTGGAAAGGAAAAATCTTTTACCAGACTATTATATGGACTTTGTTTCTTTCATGCTGTCATTCAAGAGAGACGAAACTACGGGTCACAAGGATGGAATATACATTACGGTAACTGATAATTTATGATTAAAATGATGTCGAGAAAAAATAATTTTACATGTTACCCAGTAAAAAAAATTGATGTTTAGTGAAATATAAATTGTAATTTTTGAACTTTTTAGGATTCAACGAGTCTGATTTTCAAATATCTGCGCAACAATTGCAGAACTTCATTAACGAATACGAAGATATTCCATTTAAAGCTATTCTTTATTTGACTGGAGAGTGTAACTATGGCGGTCGAGTAACTGACGAAAGAGATCGTCGCTGTCTAAATACGATTCTCGACGATTTCTATAACCCAAATGTTGTCAACGATCCAAAGTACACTTTTGCTGTACGCGATCCAAAATATTCTTTGCCGAGAAAGTAAGTAGCACTCCAATATGGATATTTGATCTTTGAAACCAGAATTTTCACTTTCTTTTTAAGTATTAGAGTGAATCAGTGCATTTGTAAATAAAAGAGCATGATGTTTTACATATTTTACATATTATTTGATATTAAATTGTAGAAAAAGAATTAGAATACGATTTTATAGTATAAATTGAAAATACAAAGTATCATTAAGTCTTATTGTTATCGTAAATTTCTTCGACCTGCTGTCTGTTTTTAACTATATATCGTATAAATAAAAATTATATGAAAATAAATATACAGATAATGATAGGATAAATAAATATTTATATTACATTATAAGGTATTGATAATTAGTTTATTTGATAACTAAAATTTATAAGATTTTGTGCAAGAATAGCCTAGTTCAAAGAATCTGATTACTAATATACTAACATTAATTGACTACATATAAAAATTGTTTATACAATTTCATCGAATAATAAGAATAAAGCAATATAAGGAATAAAGAAAATTCTTTATCGTGCCAACCTAATAATTCTTAATAACCCCAAAGCAATGGAGAATAGAAGTATAGATATAAGACTATATATATATATATATATATATATATATATAAAATGGTACTTCACTTATATTTATAGATACGAATACCAAGATTACATAAATCAAATAGAATTGATTCCGACAAATCCGTCGCCAGAATTACTGGGCTTGAACATGAATGCTGGAATCACTCGAGACCTCAAGATTTCTCAAATCTTCTTTGACTCGTTGAATAATATGGAAGTACGTGAATATGCTGTGATATTAAAAATATATAAGCTGTACAGATTTACATTCGACTTTTCTGTTAATGGTATCATTAATCGAAGCCATAAGATTTAGGAAGAATAAATATAGCCTTTTGATATTATTTGCTCTTGCATCTCAAATAATAAGAGTATTTAATTAAATATAGTATATACATTTATGTGCACATAAGCTCGGTATTTCAATCATAAATTCAATAATTTCGAATAGGGAGGGATGAGTGTTGGCGATTTATCGCGTCAAGACGAAATCCTATTGTCTATAAAGAATGATATATACAATCGTCTTCCCGAGGACTTCAATATCAACGAAGCCTTACAATTATTCCCAGCCTCCTACTCCGAATCCATGAACACTGTACTCGTTCAGGAATTGCAACGCTTTAACACTCTCCTTCAAGAAATAAGAACCTCAATGATTATGTTGGAGGAGGCCATCAAGGGTATGATCGTCATGACACCGGATTTAGAGGCACGTATAGTGGAAAAATTTCTCCTAATGTAGCTAGACTGTTTTATAGTTAGTCTCGAAATAATAAAAGAGCTTTCATTGATTAGCTAATCATATTGTTTGCAGCATTTTTACACGTCACATTTAGACGAGTGAAATTTAATAGCAATTACTTGAGCACTGTTATTTAGCTAATAAGAGAAATTAATGTGTAGGCATTTTATATGAACAATACAGCAACTATTCAAAATCGATTAGTTGTTTAAGCAAATTGTCGATCAATTCATTAAAAAAAAAACGAACGTAAAAAATTGAACGCGATAAATTCACTTTAAAAACGATCAAATTAATCAAATTATTAACATAAGAAAGTATTATTAATTGTTGTTATTACCAAGTTTATTGATTATATGATGAAAATTAATGGTTGCTGAAATTAAAATAACCTACATTACATGCAATATTTAATTTAAGATGATTTAATGAGAAATTCGATGGTATATAGAAAATTATTGAACTTTCTGAAAACTGAGTTTTAAAAATTAAAAATGAAAATGTATAGACATGTAATGAAACGAAATTGATCGAATTCACCTAATACTTTTGTATTTACATATTTTTAAAATGCTCTCTCTCTCTCCCTCTCGTTTATATAAAATTAACATTTGCAAGATAAAAGAAACTACTTAATAAATTAACCACGCAGCATAATTAATAATCTAATAAATGATTATCACTTAAATCTGCGTTAATATTAAATTTCGATAATAGCATAATCAGCAACGGTTCAGCAACACATTCAGCTAAGAATAAAGTCGTATCTACTATACTCTGTAGACTCATTTTTAATTGAGCCCTTTCAATCAATAGTACATTAACGGCTCATGCCTACAAGTTTAGATTCTAGCGGCTCACGTGATGTCCGGGAAGATTCCACCTTCTTGGAGGAAAGCCAGTGCCTATCCAAGTCTCAAGTCGTTATCAAGTTTTGTCCATGACTTTTTGGAGCGACTTGCATTCTTTCGCAAGTGGTTGACCGATGGTAAACCATCGACCTTTTGGATATCCGGATTTTCTTTCGCACACGCTTTTCTGACTGGCGCCATGCAGAACTATGCACGAAAATATAAGATATCAATCGATCTAATTGATTTTGATTTCCAAGTACGTTACAACTCCCTTTAACTATTAGATCCTTACTTTTTCACCGAAGCACATGGCCATCCCGTACGAGTTTATATTTATACGCGTATTTATATTTATTTACTTATAATGCTTATCTACGATATGCATGACACCGTGCACTAATAATAATAATCTCGTTAAAATGAATTTATGTAATGGAAGTGTCGCCGTAGTTACCTAATGGTACTCTACTATCTTTTTCGCAGGTTTTGCCGGCGTTCAAAGCTGACACGCCTCCAGAGAACGGTGTATATGTGCGTGGCATGTTTTTAAGTGGAGCCCGCTGGGACATAAATAGTATGAAGCTGGTGGAGGCAAAACCTAAAGTACTTAACGATCTAATGCCACTTATCTGGCTCATACCTACAAAGCGCTCGGATATTCAACTGAAAGAGCGTTACGCCTGTCCACTTTATATAACATCCGAGCGCTTCGGTACCTTAAAGACGACTGGCCACTCTACCAACTACGTGCTTACAATATTGCTGGATACGAGTGTCCCTAGTGCACATTGGATTAAACGAGGTGTGGCATTACTCTGCCAACTGGATGACTAAGGCCTTCTTTTTTTATTTATTTGAAATTTTTATTTTGCATTTGAACTGGAGAATTGGAACGGTGCAACTGGAATTCAAATAGAAAAAAATGCTCCAGAATACATGTGTATTGAATTATGAGAAATATCGAGAAAAATTGAGACACGAAGACGTAGTAGTGTGTGTGTGTGTACGTAGGGCTGTCGAGTTTAATCACGTGAGGTGTTTGACCCCATCTCATATGACGAGCTTGCCAATTTCTATTTTTTTATTCATGTCTTGGCACACAAACATTTATTATCTCTAGTGTTTCAATCTTGGAGCATTGGCGATGATCAAAGATTTAAATACTTATTTTGAAACGTATAATAGAACCGCAGCAAGAGTAGAATCTTACCATTTCAACGAATTCCTTCTACGCAAAGCAATAATAAATACTTTCAAATAACAATAATACTTATTTCTCATTGTTAACAACGTGACTTTTTTATGCCTCGGATCAAAGAAAGAGCTGCGAGGATTTTTATAAAACTAATTTATGATGTAGATGATAAAGCTTTCACCAATATATTACTTTGCTCTGACATCAAATTTGGCACCATTCAAAGTTAAAAAGAGCTTCAAAATCAAGTAATTGAAATTCTAAATATATATATATATATGCAATGCAGTGCAGCATTGTTAGTATGACTTATAAATATAATTTTTCTAAAAAAATTATTTAATCAATATTTTTATTAATAAATCTTAGTTTCAAAGCTTAAATGGAAAGATTAATATTTATAGCGAGTTACAAAGTCAAATGAAACATTATTTTATGGCCCAATTAATGCTTGGATAATTTTTGAACTAGTTTTCATACTTTTTATCTTTAATTGCAAATAGCATGGAATTTAAAAGTTCCGCAATACTTTCTAGTCGAAGAGATGAGCAATTCGTTATCGAGTAAAGTGAAAATTTAATAAGAATATTGATAAATTATTTGCTAAAGAAATTTTTTTAATTGGTAATTTGTTATTGAGTGGATATACAATACTGATATGCTCATTTGATCGATTTCTCTTCAACCAAGACTTATTATTAATTTTATTGAGGCAATTATTTTGATGAAATTGAATGACTTTGAACTAATTTTAACCAATTTTCGAATTATAAATTTAAATAAATTTTGGAAAAGGCATCACGCTATATTTTTTACATAGAAATTCTTATTATATTTAATTCAGTTACAATTTACAATATGTATACGTACAATCTACATCTATTCATTTGACGTACTTGATTTAAATATCAATCAGCTACGACTTTAACATACAGAATAGCGTGTATCGTGCATTGCTACATCTTTTAGCGAATAGACAGAACTCGTTCTTAATAAATGTTCAACTTTCAAATATCTTACGAGATTTATCACGTCTGATTTCTTTATTAGCTTTAGTGTTTCTATAACTCTCTTGGTAAATCTACGGAAGCGTGTACAAAAGTTTTGATAGTCTCGAAGGAAGTTGCACTTTGTGACCGAAGTCGAGGGAAAAAAGTGAGTTCAAACGTTTTTTCCCTTGAAATTGGCGCATCGTTTCAAATGTTTTTTTATTTCTGATTATATCAAAATACTGCAAGATAAAAGAAAAAAACATTTTGTTATTCCCTTCGCTTTTTAGTAACTAAATCTTTGTTTTTTTTTCAATTTATTAAATATATTAATTTTTATATTTGACAATAGTAAATATTTATGTAATAATGTATGATGCATACAGAATAGAGCGAAAGATAATTTATATTGGAGATAGTATTAAAGTATACGCATTACGTAAAAAAAAATCGATGTATACGTGAATAAGAATGTTACAATAACAGATTGAGCAATTTTTTTTAGTACTTGTAGTTGAAACTTTAAGTCGATTAAATAAAACTTTAAGTCGATTAAATATCTATATTAAATACATTTGGAAATTTTGCTTGGAGAGTTAGAAAACTTTGGAACGAGCACACATGTTACGATAAGCGTGAGATTATCTTTCAAAGGAATCTAAAAATTTGCGAAATCTATCGCTAATACACATTGATTGTATCTTGTGCATTGGGAATATATGAACGAACTACTTCATTACATAAGTCATTATATATTCCTGATTCTTGTGAAAGACAATTACAATATAATGCAAATAATTGTTGCTACTTCAGAATTTCAGCGCTCGTATTTCACTTTTAGTTACACAGATTGCTTCCCCTCCTGTGCTGCCATCGTACAATTAAGTATATAGATATTTGCATATTTAAATGTGTGCACGTGTGTTTATACTATTGCTTATTACATTATTATTGTTTTGAAATACATAACAATTTCGAGACACGCATGTAAATCATTAAACAAATTTGTTTGTTTGAAATGCAATTAATTACGCACTCTTATAATATTCTCACAAAATTACATTGTTTATCGTCTCGAATTTAATATGATAATTATAGTATCAATTTTCTTAATTATCAATTCAGTATTAATAATTTTTAAATCATTTCCATGTTGAAATATGGAAATAGTAGCTCATGCGTATTGTGCAAGAAAACGTCGAGAAAATAATTAAGAAAAAAAGATTGCCGAAACATCGTACACCGAATACGCTTGCGAGCATGTAATGCTTACTTAATTGATCTTCGAATTTAAAAGTGTAAAGCGTCGGGATACTTCTGGGTTTTACCACGATGATTCCGACCATTGTCAAAGTTTATTTTTTCGTTACATTTTAACACACATAATGTCGTACATTTTATGTTTCGTTTGTTTCATTCGCTTCCCAATGTATTTAATCCCGATTAAGCTCTCAGGTGTTCATATTTGAATGCACTTTTCGTTATCGTCGCAATGTATTTTGACGCGCCTCCACGGCTTATGTAATCAAGCGTTGTTATTTGACGCAGCAATTGTATTCGGGTGACGTTATCGGAAGCGTAAATCGTAACTAGTTGACATTATTCAATGCGTCATGTAACTGGGCTGTGTCATTATATTTATCATCCTGTACATTGTATTGAAGAAAATCCAGAAATCAAGTGCATTATATGGTGCGACTGCGATTAATGTATACCTTGAAGTCAATATAATGACGTTGCTCGTTTTAAACTAAATAATATAAATAATAAACACTATTCACATCGTACATTATTATGAATTATATATCATATAATTTATTTCGTACTTTTTTAGAAAATTCATTTATGACTTCATATATATATATATATACATAAGTTGTTTACCGAGATAGTTTAGAATAATCAAAGGGCTAAAAGAGTTTGGACAAAAGCTACATATTTACTGATTTTTAATTAATTTAATTTAATGATACCGAGTCAAAAAGCTCCCAATAGGAGGCAAAATATTTCCGTTGATTAATCCTTCAGGTACATGAAAAACAGATTTATATATTCCGTACTGTTTATAGAGATTTGAAAGGCATTATAGGATAGCGATTTTTTTGAATCTATATCTACCTATTTGTCAATTTAAAACATCTTTTATATGAGAAAATTCATATTTTTCAATCAATATATATAATTGTGAAATAAATTCTATTAAAATATCTGGGTATACGAATAATTTGATCATATTTTAGAGAAAAATATACGTTGATTTAATATTACTCGTGACAAGTAATTCTAATTATCATTGAAAAATGCAAGTGCTTATGTTTTTTTGTTTTTAAGGAATTTCTTTCTTAGCCCTATGCTTTATCAGGCCTGTAAAGAATAATAAAATAAAAAATTATTCTCGATAAATTAAATATGAGAAATTTATAGTATTCTACAGAGTGGAATATTAATTTGAAGTGCAATATCTCGGTCCATTATAAGCATTTATTGATTGTAAAGCCGGTAGAATTAGTACTAAATTATTTGAAAATCATGATTGACTAGTAAACATAGATTTTCTATTAGAATATTCATCTGATCATAAAATCTATATTCATTCGAAATGCTGGAAAATTCATAAGGATTCAAATGACTTGAATTAGTAAATTAAAATTTGAATAATCTAGTTCGAATGGTTGAATAAAAATTTGAATGGTCTAGTATACAAGATTATGGATTTAATCATTAATATTATATCATTTATAGTAGAACAAATACTAATGGTAATTTTTGTAATTGTTGGAATAAAATTATTGTATTTTCTGAAATCTGAGATCATTGAAAATTATTTATTTTATCTTTCATGAATATAACGTTTATAATTTACGGATATTTCTGCCTTAATAACAATACAAGTTCCCTTTAGTTTCAGATTACAGTAATATTTTACACGTGAATAAAAATAAATATCAATATTAACAGAAATTAAAATTAAAAAAAAATCAATATTACTGTTAGCAACAAATCGTATATTTATAATTAAATATAATTGTATTCTACGGATTAAAAATTAAAAATATTTCATTATTTTGTTCTAGAATCAAAATTAATGCAATTCAAAATCAAAATACACTTTAAACCTAAATCATTGATAATTTAAAATTATAAATGAAGCTCTTTTTAAATCAAAGTAATGGATTAGTATGTTATATTTTAATTAAAAATATGAAAAATTACTGATTTTCTTTTAAAACGTGTTCTTATTTTTTGGTTATTTTTAGTTCCAGTTATTCTATGAAAAGGATTAATAAATATGCAATTGCATATTAAAGCAATATTCTCATTTCTGTAGCAATTACTTTAATAATATTTAATCTTAGTTTTTAGACTTTGAATTAAAATGTTTGAGAGGATTGTCAGAAATTATCAAATTATTTGAAAAACGTATAAGATGCTTATATTACAAAATATTTCAACTATTTTTCTATATCTGAAAAAATCGCTTAGTTAGATTAATAAACTTTTAATTGAATAGGTCATTTTAATATAAAATTTTTTCAATTATCTCCAATTCCTTGTATCAATAATATTTACACATTTAAAATTATTTACACATGTAAAATATATATTATATTAAAAAATTCATTGATCTATTTTGAAACTATTATGTTAAATTTACTTTATATATTAAAAAATAAGTCTTATTTTTTAATTTAAAAGTACTCCAAATGTGGAAAATAGTTTCTAAATATAAGTTAATTGTAATTATATGGAGGTTCAATTTTCTAATGAAAATCCCTAGTTTCTAATTATTCAAATAATTGATATATATATCTTAGAATATAATATTACTGTTTATTATACTATTGATTAAAGAAGCTTAATGTCACTGACACATAAATAGTCAATAAATTTTATTTCATTTAAGCAACCTCTATTAACAATTAAACTTCTGAATCTATAAAAAATAATTAACAATAAATACAAATTTACGCTATAATTTTGTATTAGCTAATAATCACGAAAAAGTATCATAGATTATCTATTGTACATTTAATAATCTATTGTAGACAAAGACTTAACAAATTACTATATTCATTGCTTTTTTACATTAATTAAAAATAAAATAGGATACCAATTTAAATTGGTGTTTTCTTATTTTATCTTATGGATGAAATTGAGCTTATCGCTTATTAAGGAATATATTAATTATTATTTTCTATATATTATTTTCTATATATTACATATAGAATTAGAAAACCCAGCAATTATGTTTTAATTAACAGTTTTTTTTTTTTAAATAAATATGATTATAAAATAAAATTATAATTATAATTTTTAAATAAATATAATATAATTACGAGATTTGTCTTTTATAAAATATATAAAAATTTATTATGAATCTTTAAAATTCATTCCTTGATCTTATTAAAATAAACGGATTTTTTCTTACGCTTTTCTTAAAATTACCGTTTATTAATGAATTAAAAATGTACACATTTATTCGGTTATTATAATTTATTGTTTTAATTATATATATGTATATGGTGGTTTTGAATGAAGTAATAAGCTGATTTTAATTTTATACATAAATAAAAAATCAAATTTATTTGGAAAGGTTCATATGTAAGTGATCAAATTCAGTTAATAATATTGATGAGAAATTTCATAATATAACTGTTTATGTATTTATAGTTTTATATATAAAATATTTACATTTTAACGACCACAAGTAATATATATTATTACATTTCATTGCAATAAATTTTTTTACATATATACATACTGTAGAATCAATATAACTAACGTGTTTGATAATATTTACATAAATTTCCAAAGCCTTATATTTTTTAAATACTTTCAAATCTATAAAGTAAATAGCTTCACAAAATATATTTTTCAATGTTTGTTTGATTGCACGTCTCGAAAAAAAATAAAGTTTCGATGAAATTTTTCGTTACTATACTGAATAAAATATTTTTTCCGTAATATGAGATAAATATTTTATATAAAATGCTTGTTTTAATTTATATTTTAATTTGCAATTTAATTTGACTTATTTTAAAATTTTCCAATTTCTTATATATATATATACATATACTAGGCAAGTACGTTTAGCATAGTTTGCAACTTGAAATTTATCATTATTCAATTTTAATTTGATCTTATATATGTATATATCTTAATTTAATATTTTAACTTATATATTTTATCTTACATATAATACAATTTTTGAATAATGTAAAGTATGCTCGAGTAAATCTGTGCCAAACGAATGATCATTGCGAAATTGAATGTCATCGTTGGTTATTAATTTTATATTTGGGGTAATTTCTATTTCCACTTAACTATTAACTTAAATATTAACATTAAAAATAAGTGAAATAAGTAATATTATTCAAAGTATACAATCGCATATTATAATAATTATTGTTTTTTTTACATATTCATGCGTTGCATAAAAAATAAAAGGATCAATTAAAAGGATTATATTAATATTTTATATCGTTGGTATAAATATTTCTGTGCTAAAAACAAATTTACTTTTATATTAATATTTTGTAAAGTTAGTTTTAATGTTCCTGTGTTAAAACAAATATACTTTAACAATAAAAATACAATAAAATAAACTTAAAAAAAAACAAAATAAAATATTAATTTATTTGTAATTTTTTTATAATTTTTTATACACCATATATCCATACTTTTTCCTTAGTTTTAAACTTAGCAAATTCATCAGCATTCACCATAAAAAGTTTTATCAAAAATAAAACTATTATCTTAAAGAGTGCTTGTATCAAGAATTTATATAATTTGAATAATTAAAAAAATATATTAATAATATATCTTGTGGCATATATTAAAAAGGAAAAATTACATAAAATTGTATCGTACGTTATCAATTTTTGAAAATGTATTAGATTTAATTATCTTAAGTCAACTTCGGAATACCCGTAAAAAGACCAACTAATAAACTTAAAATCAATTAGAATATTGCGGGAGTGGGAAAGTTGAGGATATTTTTGCTTTTTCGCTTTCTCCGAGACACTGACTAATAAGAATTTTACGTTTTACTATATCTCCACAGATATTCTGGAGCGAACACATGATCTTTTAGTCTACTGGGGGAGACGCAAGTCTTCAGACTATCCTCTTCAACCATTTTCAACCTTTCTTTACGCTCCCTATGTGTACGAGGTTCGAGTGCACACTCTTGCAATGTTGTTGTCAACAGTAATTAGTTGACGACCTCGGGCAAAAGTCCCTTCCTTAATTTTCATTAACAAAGTATTGTATGAAAAAGGCAAGCTTCTGTCTATTGCATAAAAATTTGTCAAAATATATCGAATTTTGTTGTTGATAGTATTAAAAAAATGTGAGTACCATCACTGTATAAATATTCGCATGAATCTTGGCCAAAAGTATCGGCGCAAAATGTTGCTATTAGTTCATATTTGTTGACTAGCTAAGTGGATCGTTCATTATTAATTGTAGTTTATCTATCACTATCACTTTTATCTATCATTATCTATCACTTTTTGCATAGTTTGAGTTCGGATTATGCTTTATTCAATTTACTTACCTACGAGCATTTCTATAGATAATAAATCTCTAGATAACAAGAAAGAACATTGCAATTCTAGCATTCAATTTATTAAAAATTTCATCTTCTTTATTATAATATAATTTCAATTATTGTTGGTTATTATTTTCATTATACATTTGTATGAATAATAAATGATGATTTATTTAATTTGCATATAAAATTTTTCTATAACGTATTTACAATGTATATTATTGTATTCGCATCAATTACGATCTCCAAATATTGGTGACGTCAGTGTATACCAGTAGGTACAACCCACCCCTTTCTTCTTTGAGCTGTAAATGATTCGTGTAAAATTTTGCCGATACCTGACATCATTCTTTAGCTGTTTAATTCACGCGAATGATAATCAGCGAATGAATAATAAATCATTAGTTGTCAATGGGCTTCCGACTCCACATATTTGCTTTGAGCATTTATGTCTTATTTAAGTTTTATTGATTTAATAATTTATATGTCACTTTGTGACATATAATTGAAGATAAAAAAAAAATAAATTTTAAATTAATTTTCGAATATATTAAAATGTAAAATTAATACATTACTAGGCACTAGAATATACTAAATATTTATTCATTTTAATTATTGACAATATTTTAAAAATACGAAATATTATTAATTATTCAGCATTAAGTTTAAAAGTTTTATTCAATACCATACAAATTCATTGTTAATTAATAATAAATTGAATTTAATGTTTACACGTGAAAGTTTATATTTCTGATAAATATCTTAAAAATTAACAAAAATTTATTTACATCTATCCAAATTTGAACACTTAAAATTTGTGTATTCAAATATACTTTCATAAGGCAAAATATATTTAATAATTATATTTTCGATATTACCATTTTTCTCATAAATATTGAAGGAATTTTTAACGTGTAAACATATATTGCCGTATGAACATATTCTCTTTCAATAGGATTGAGCAAAACATTATAAGTACATTTGCAATAAATTTTGAGATATTAAGATTATTTTACTACTCATGTACCTTTCTTTTATCTTGGCTAAACGCAAGAAATTATTGCATTTATTCCCTTACATAAGAGTACCTAAGAACAAAACGTAAAGCTGGAAGAAACTTGACGATTAATTCAATAAGCAGTTGAAGAAGAAAAGCATATAACCGATTGACCGTGGTTCAACTTCCATACTTTTTCTTTCTGGTTTTGAAGCAGTGAAAAATATGAACGGCACTGTATAATAAAGATGCGGCGAGCGAGAGAGAGAGGGGACGATGAGAAGAGAGGGGGGAAAGGGCGGGGGGCGACTACATGTGTGCGTGCGTGAGTTAGTTAAGTGGGGCGCGATAGGAGTGGGGATGGGGAGGTAGAGTGGGAGAGCTCATGCGCACGCATCTCGTATACAGTTCAGTTTTTACCTTGGCTCACTCGATTTCTGTTTCTCTCGCTCTTTCTTATCTTTTCCGACTGACACTGTAGATGAATTATTATGGGGCTTTTCTATTGGCGATTATAATTTTTCAATATAGCCTAATGGGAGGACAAAGGAAAAACATTTTTATTCCCAAAATAAGTGGATTTTCAGAAAAAAAAGCTTCCAGTACAATTAATTCGACTAAATGTCAAATTGATAGTCTTATGGTTTGAATCAAAGATTTTTCAATTCTTTAAATAAAATAAAAATAATATTTCCATATGTGTATTAATAAGTTTAATCTACAGATTAATAATTTAGTTAAAATTATAATTTATATTGGTAATTATGATAACGTTAAAAAATTATTATGAGCAATGCTTTCAACTGAAACGTAATATTAGACTATTTGAAATTGAATTTTAAATAGCAAATTTTTTTTATGCAAACCAATAACATAGGTATTGTAGTGATCATTTCTTAGGTAAATTTCTAGTGTGAGGTATTCATTTCTTGTAAATGCTTCGAAGTTGTTATTTTAAAATAATTTATTGATAAATAATACGTTTCGAGAGGTATATTAATAATTATTTATTTTTAAATTAATATTTAAGAAATACATGTGCTATTTAGTGAATTTGTTATCCGTGATGGTATCAAAATCGAAAATTTTAATTGAAAAAAAAAAAAAAAAAAGAATTTGTCACTATTGATATTTTAAACATTTTATTTAAACAAAAAGTTTACAAAATTGAGATATTTTTTAATTGAAAAACAAAATTTCAAACATTTTGAAAGTGAAAATTCAATTTTACTTAATTTCCAAACTGAAAATACGAAGAGAAGAAAGATAAACATTTAAAAATATTAATACATTGTATAAACTGTAAATAAAAATTTAAAGGATTAACATTTTTATAATAAAAGCATATATTCTCATCTCTTGTCAAAATATTTTTATGCACTAATTTTACATGAATGCGAGCTTATTCGCGATTAAAAATTAATGAAGTAATAATTGAGTTGTCGGTCCTCATTGTGCTTTGACAGAGTAAAAAGCGAGAGTGCCACCTAGCGGTCAAACTATTAATTAATACTTTTCTTGGTATCATATATCTTGGCGTAATATAAATAATAGGAATATAATATTGTAAAAATATGAGCTAACGTTCATTAAATACATGTATTAATTTACATAGCTATGTAAATTAATATAAATTAATATACTATTATACATGTATTAACTTGCATACAATAATGTATGGCTATAAATTGTACGTTGCCCAAAGTTAAATTGTCATTATAAAAACATGTATGAATAATAATGATAAATTGTAGATATAAACATTAATAGATAGCGATGAGAGGAGTTTTTACCCAAATGATATAATAATTTTCGCTTAATGCTTAAACAGAACAAATATGTTTCGATATAGTGTTGTTGGCTTTAAGATGATTAGATATTTTGTACAATCTGTTTCTTTTTTGGAAACTTGATACAAGGAAAATACCGCTCAAATGAAAAATAATAAGATAAATAAAGGCGAGGGGAAGATATTCAAATATGAGTAATGATGGCCGACTAAACAAAACTGATTAACTATTATCAAAGCCGAGTTGAGATGTCGATTTTCCAGGGAATTATCAGTCAAATCTAGTCATTATGATCTAAAGCGATAAACTACATATAGAGAGAGAGATTGGGAGATTGAGAGATAGAGAGAGAGAGAGACAGGGTATCCGTAAGCTACATTCCAACGCTACCTATGAATCCCCAGCAGAAGAAGGCAGTCGTGGATGCAAGAAGAGACTCGGCGTATAAGCTCGGCGCGGCACAAACTGCGGAATCAGCCACTGATAATTTATGGGATCTCTTTGGAGGAGCGGCACCGTCAGGTCAATGTCGTAACATCACCCTTAAGGCCCGTATATAGATCGTGTTTGAGCACCACTGGCGGCGCTCTCTCTCTCTCCCGCCTCGGCCTACGCCAGGGCTTGGAGGGGATAGGAGCGAGCGAACGAGCGAGACGGACATTGTAGAAGCGCACACAGAGTACCAGAGCGCAGCACCGGAGGAGGCCTTCCCACATCTCCCCCTCAGGCCTGTGTGCGCGCGCGTGTCCACGTATCCGTACGCGCGCGTTCCTCTAGTGCTCTCGCCTCATTTTCGGTCGTCGAAAGTTGATCCCCTCGCTCGGGGATAGCAAGCGAGGATAAGGAGAGAGAGTAGAGAGAGAGTAGAGAGAGTAGAGAGTAGAGAGAGAGAGAGAGAGTAGAGTAGAGTGCGCGCCCTGCCCGTGCCATCGCCAGTGCCTCAATCGACTCGTGCCTGCTCCTGGGGGAGCGGCCTCCTCGTCGCCGCCCGTGATCAATGAACTCTGTCGGCGCCGCGTCTCGGGCTGGCGGTTCGCGAGGGCCGCGCCGATCCTGTTAATGAGGGCCTGAAGCTGCGGTCGGGGCTCCGGTTTACGACGACTATCAGTCGCTCTATCACTTTTCGTATGCACGCGGAATGCGAGCTCCAGTGGCTTAAGATCCTCTTGTGCGAGTGCGAGTGTTGAATTTCATAGTGAGCTGAAGTGATTTATGGCACTTTATGCGCCTACGTAAGCGATATTTTATTTACGCTTGTGCGGAAAGTAATTGGTACGCCTTTTTCATCATTATTTGTTTTTTTATTTTTTTTTTTTTCTCGTTCAATATATTGTGGCCTGTGTGTAATGCTCGTTAGGTTAGGGCCTTAACACATTGAAATATATATTCCACAATGAGTGTAGCACAAGCGTGTAGTTTATCCAGGATCATTGGCCTTCTTCTTCGGAGGCTTCTTCTGGAGTTTCTTGTACTTTCGAAAAGCTTGGGTGCTTGTTGTATTGTAGGCGATTACGAAAATCACGCTTATGCACGATTACGTGCATATGCATATTATGACAATTCACTCGTTAATTAGAGAGAGAGAGAGAGAGAGAGAGAGAGAGAGAGAGAGAGGCTAAGAAATGGAATATGGATAGTTGATATTGCTAACATGCCAAATCAGTCGTGAAAAGTTAGTACTACAGGAATATACGATAGTGTCGAGCAGGAAGTATTATTTGATTGTTTTCACACACTCGGCACTGATATTACATGTTTTTATTATGATCGTGTCTGCATACCCGCAACACACCCACACGCGCACACACACCCACACGCACATACACACACGCGCGCATCGGATCCATATTGGATATTACAAAACATGCTTTCTTTTTCATTGTGTAACAATCAACATAATTATCTTATTATGTTTTCGTTTTATTATATTTTTTAAAAGTTAATGTTTTTATGTAGTGAATTAGGTGCAATAAATTAAGTAGATTAATTTCACCGTGTTTTAAGTAGATGAAAATTTAATTTTCAAACCTCGTTGAACTTTGTTAAATATTAGACCTTAATCCTGTTAAAACATGATGTATCCTTTAATAAATAATTGGGATAGAAAATTAAATATTCAAGCCAAGTGATATATTCAACGGGGTAATTACTATATTTAATTGCTAATATGCTTAAATTATTAATCATTTATATAATACTGATTTCTCTTCTCTCATTAAGCCAAAGCACATCTGTCTGATTAATCTAATATAGCAATAGTATTCACAAGTGCAATATATTGTTATTTATTAATTATTTATTTATTAAATGTAACTGATATGTAAATATATTAGGTGTAAATTCCGTGTTAATTTTCAAGAAATTAAGGCAATTAGTAATTTAGAGTCGCACAATGATTAAAAGACATTACAAGAAAAGATTATAAAGAAGCTAATATTTTTCCAAGATGATTTTTCATTATAACTATATTTTGAGAAAGTAAAACATTAATAAATTTTATAAATGTCTCTTTATAGTAGAAAATTAATGCACGCTTCTGTCGTTTAAAAATATTTACAAACTCGATATATTAATATAACATTTTAAACCAAATAAATGAGGAAGATTAATAATAAATTATTATATCGAATATCGATGTGGGCCGATTACAACTATTTTAGAACATATTTTTCAGGCAAAGGTAAATAATTCATCTGATCCTACCCCTCGAAAATTTGACAAAAATTTAAAAATGTGTACATTCTACATATTTTGATAGTTGAC
Source organism: Ceratosolen corneri (assembly GCA_030522565.1). NCBI lineage: Eukaryota > Metazoa > Arthropoda > Insecta > Hymenoptera > Agaonidae > Ceratosolen > Ceratosolen corneri. The sequence goes on along the minus strand of JAPYYT010000144.1, from coordinate 82,889 downwards.
ATTTTTATATAATATTGTAGGCAATAAAAATAATTCACGTATAATACAATGATTTTTCAACCATTTATAAACTTTATTACATGAGACATTATTAATATTATAAATACATTTCATTGCAAGCATAATATATTTGATAAAAGAATTTCACTTTATTATAAGCTAATACAATATAATTATATAAATAATACATATATTAAAATATAAGTTCATTTTGCAGAAGGATATTTACTTACGTAGAAATAGAATTAAATTTACATTTAATTTAATAATGTGATTGATAAGTCTTGCATTTAATTTCTAAATAATCTTTATATAATTGCTTTGTTTAAATTTATTGCCAAGTGTCTTATGTACTATAAAGTAACGATAGGCATTGTGAGTTACGTTTATAATTTTTCTTTTGACATGTGTCCATTTCCGATTAATTTTATATAATTATTTTTTGTTTACAGTACAATTATTAGTTGATTGATTATTGCACGCATTTAGGGACAAAAAAAAAAATTTTGCTGCTTATATCAATAAATTATTAATTACATTGGCTTACTTTATTAATACGATTTATTTAACTAAACGTCGCAGGATAAATAATAAATTTGTATATTAGATATAATATATACATCTAATTAAATTTGTTAATAATATGAATATTATAATAGCTGGATTATTTTATTAAGTTTTTGTTGATTATAAGATTTTATACAGTTATATTTTCTGAAATATACAACTCAAAACGAACATGTTTCTTATGAATAAATTATATGCGCATTTGAATGACTTAAAGAATTACAAAATATATAACTTATACAAACTTTCACTTTAATTGATTTCATTGAAGTAATATACGTTTTTGGTTTAACGGATAAATGTCATTCTATACTCTCAATTGCTGAAATAATATTTCGTTGAAAGATATTATAATAGTACTTTCTCTGCGCATACATAAGTGATTTATAATATTTATATTAATCCTAAAAAAACAAAAAGTAGCATTGAAAAAATATTTGAAAAATAAAAAACGATATACGCTGTAAACATTAATATATATATATATATATATATATATAAGAATTATTTCTTTACTACAAAAATACTACAAGAAGAAAGAATTGTTGTATTCTGCATTATGCTTTAGAGACAAATTTTAACAAAAGCAGATCTTTAAATATATAATGAATGTACGATAAAGTTAAATCTATGTTAATTATAAATAGTATTCGGAATTTCTTGTTTATGAACTAATTATATTACTTTAAGAATGCTCTTTTATATCTTAGAAAGGGATTTGGTTATATTCTATTTTGCAATTGTGCTTATTTATTCATTAGTATTTACAATATTATTAATAAAAATGCTTATATATCTTACTGCATGTTAATAATGTATGTTTAGTCAACATTTACATGATATAATTGTTCATCTGAGATATTATATTATTTTAGAATACAAATATTTACAATATCTACACCTCTTTTTAAATAAAATATCACATTATTCTTTTCTTACTATCATTGAAATAATTTAGTCTTTTAATTAATAATAATGTATTTGCATTGTTCAATGAGTTATAGTTAATAATTTGGATACAAATTAATATAATAAAATAATATAATATATTATAATTAATATAATATATTATAATATAATTAATAAATTAATATAAATAAAATCTAATAAATTTTATCTAAACTAATATATTTCGTACGATAATTTTCAATTTTTTAATTTAGCATTACATCGAATAATAGAATAATAACCGAAGTAGTTGATTAAACATTAATTTATATCTTTCAAAAACAGTGGGAAGTAAATTTTTAAAATAAGAAATCAACATTGAAATTATTTTAATACTTATTGTATTATATATTATATTTATAAAATAATAATTTTACGATGAAACTATTTTAATTATTCATAGACAAATATTGGTATTTTTTTTTATTGAACATTTTGACTTTTTTCCAAGCCTGTGTTACTTGATATCTATGTGAAAACACTTTAAAAGACAAATAATTGATAATTCTCATGTCTTAATTTTGTCGGAGAGAAACAAATAATAATTATCTATGTCAAGAGTTTTTGAAACAGGCCTAGAAAAAGTAAATTTATATCTGTCTTACGATTAAAGTGTAACACAATCTAAAAAACATAGATTTTATTAATGCATCCTTTATTTATTTCAAATTTCGTAATTCAAAAACATATTTCGTATTATTATTATTGTGATTATATCACTGCCTTTTCAATTTTATGGTACAAAGCATTAAAGGACAAAATAAAAGTAGTTGAAATATATCTGAGCAGACTGGGGAGGAGATTTTATTTCTTTGGGAAGATGTATGTCGGATAATATTCTCATATATACTAAAGCAAGAAAAACATTTATAGAATAAAATTCTAGAATTTTAATATCATTAGCGTTACGATATTTAATTATTGTAGATATGACAATTGGGTATTATAAACATTCTTTCTTTTAACCTATATTTCATGTAAAATTTGAATAGAAAATCTTCTTAATTGTTGTTCATATAAAAAAGATTTATTTAGAGCATTGAATGACATTTAAAATTACTTTAGTTATTAATTTGCATAATTTGTTAAATTTGTATCAAGAATCACGCTAATTATTTATTTAATAGGTAGAATTATTGATATAAAAAATCCAAAATTATATTATATATTGGAAAAATCATTAAAAATATGCTTATAATTTTTATATCAATCTTATAATCTTATAGTGGCGAATGCTATTGTATGCTAGTAAACATTGGCTAAATCTCATAAAGGATAAACTAAAGTCGTTGCTAATGTAATAGAATGTGAAATTTCTCGGCATTTGGAATCCAAGTGTGTGTATATATATATACTCTGGATTACATCCGCCAGATGTAAAGGAATAAATACATCTTTGGAATATTTCTTCCATTCGTCTTCGAATTTCGGACAATTCTCACGCGCTGGCAAACAACTTCCGAGCGCTTGTCACCGAATTAATTCATTTTCATTGCAACGGGTGCGCACACGCCGAAAGCCATCATATACCGGGTGCTCGGCTTTTGACTTCGATTTTCTCGTAGCTCTGACACGAAGGGCGGATTTAATTTTCACGATCACGAGTGCGGCTGTTTGGTTATTACGATGGGATCGGGTTATTGACGTGCTCGATGCCTTAATGGCAAACTGTGTCATGCCAATCTATTTATAATGAAGGGTACAATGGATTTTTTTGTTTGTCAAATGTACGAGACTAGTTGTGCGTGTAATAGCAGTGCGCAAAATGTGACTTAACGCCTTGTCTTATTGATTTGTAAGTAGGACATTCTGAAAGCTAGATAGAGGTGTTCGGATGTTTGATTTATTTTTACATTATTAATTGTGATTACAAACTGACGAAATGCTGGATAATGAAATAAATAAAGGAGAAGCTCTTAACAAATATAGAATAATGTTATTATTGAAAAATGTTATTGAAAAATCGATTCATGAAAATCCACGAAAAATATTCTGTGCAACTTCTAATAAGCGATAAACATAACGATATTAAACTGCATTAAAAGCATTAAAATTAAAAACAATAAAAATAACGATATTAAAGTTAAACAAGATTGAACTTAAACAAGTCTTCCATCAATAGTAAATTATTTTGGATTTAATATCAATATAGTTGAATTTGATTGAAAATTTATATTTTATCTTGATCAGGTTTTTAATAAATAAATCCTATTTAAAAATGTAAATAAATTCCATTCTGTTCAGAAGAAATCTTATTTTCTTTATTTTTCAAAATATATTACAAATAATTTATAGTATTTATTAAAAAAACATATGTACGTATATTACTAAAATATTAATTATGGTTGCAATGTAAATTTTCTTTTTACATACTTTTATAATTATCGATCATCAATTGAAAATGATATAATAAATTGTATCCGTAAACAAAATATTTTAATACTGCAGTTTTATAAATATACATAAAAGTAATATACCGGCTTAGGTATAAAAATAATTAATCATATTTAAATTTTGACGTATCGTATAGTCAGCATTGTTATTTGATTTCTATTTTCAAGTTTGTAATAAAGATTAGACATCAAATTGTATATAAAAAGCTAATAGGACTATTATATATATATAAAGTAATTGAATGAACTTATCAGCTTTAACTAAAAGTTTTGAAACGGAAAGAATATTAAGCTCTCTGTAATAATAGTATAGAAATTCTCATTGTATACTATTTGTTATATAAATTAAATATTGAATTGTTAAATATTTATTATAATAATTTTATTTTATATTCAAGATTTTGCAATGAAAGTACATCGAAGTTTTTATGTTTTTAATAAAGCTTATAATTTGTATACAAGTCTATGTAAAACTAAAAATATGATTTATACACTATTTATATAATTTGATCAAGCAAGTATCTGTATTAAAAAATTTCCTTATAATAATATAATTATTTTTGTATATTTTTAAATGTTTTGTACTTTTCAAAACATTCTACATACTTGTACATTCTAATATTATAATTAGAGAATCCAAATAAGTTTTCGAATTTCAAAATACAAAGAATTATTTATCGAATATTCTGTTAATTATTCAAGTCTGTATAGTTGCAAGTATAATGCCTAAAATATTAGTATTTTCAAACTTTTTTTATTAAGAGCTCGCATAATTAAACATTTTTTTTAATAATCCTTATAGTTTTGATTGCTACTACATTAATATTAATTAAAAATTGTTTATGACATTTAAGTATAAATTTTACGACAATGTCTTAATTTTGTAATTATATTGTATTATGTATTGTATTGTAAGTGCATTATACCTAAAAATATTATTTAAGTAAAAAGATTCGAGCATAAATACGTTAATATGGCAAAATGATTAATTAGTGTTCGTTTGTAATTTTTAGTCATATTTAATTTTCGTTTATGTACATTCGTTTATGTATATTTTTAAATTAGACTAAAAGGTAATAATATAAATAAAATATAAATCATAATGTTCGTGTAATGATGAGTAAATTTTATTGAATAATTAACTTATATTTTAGATAACAATAAAATTACCAAGACTAAAACGATTAGTAAATAAAACAGCAAAATAGAAATTATTTACATATAATTTGAATAAGATAAAAAATAAGAATTTAATGCCCTTATATAAAACAATTATGTAATAGGTTTCAATTAAAAAAAAATCATTAAATGTAAATAAAGAATGCAAATAAAATAGTGAAAAGTGGAAATAATTTGTAAAAAACAAAAAATTATTATAAATCAAACTACGATAAATTTCTTTTAAACTATTAATCAATTATTAATGCCTCGATGAATGATTCCACGAATTGTATGGCCGTGGTGATAAAATTATTTCGCTACTTATTTATGAAAATAGCTGTAAAATTAAAATAAATTAACATTAAAATAATTAAATTCCCTTCACACTTGCATTACGGCGAGATTTAATTGGCTTGTATAGTTCCTTAGAATAACTTTAGAAAAATAAAATTTCATATTTTTTAAATGAAATTGTCGATAAATACTTATTATTATCGCGTTGCTCGAATATTTTCATCGTAATCTCCATTTTAAAAGCGTTAGATTTGAATAATTTATAAAAGAAAATTGTTAATTTCAACATATAACGAATGAAAAAGTAAGATTAAATTTCCAAATATAATTTAGAAATGTAGAAAGTAGGATGAAGCTTCTATCAATATAGTAAATAAGCGGCTTTATAATTAGAATCTCCTTCGACGAAATATGATTTGAAGCTACTTTATTTTCTCCATTCGTTGAGAATATAATCTGACGGTCTTGTTGAAAGTCTAAAAACATCGGCATTCCAGTTGAAATAGCGTGAAGCCCGGCATATGTTTCCACAAATGTTGGGTATAAATTATTATGCAGCAAAATTTCATATCATTCCATGCAGTCTAACATTTCAATGAATTGCATGTCAGATAGTCAGGGCAGCTTCGATAAATGCTTAAATTCATAAACCGAAAGCGAAGACGCCCAGATCGTTCACATTCACTGATTGGTAACTGAAAAATCTATGAAATTTAGCCGCGCATTCTTGCCTCGTTGGCGCACGGTGTACTGTTACTGCTGATACTGCCTTGATTAAAGGCTCAGCGACTTATGAAGGGAAAGGGGGTGGGGGGATAAAAAGAAAGCTCTGAAAACACAGAATCGAGGAAATGAGGAAACTGGAAAAACGACGAAAAAATCCACGTCCGAGGCTTCTCTCTTCTCTTGGCTAGCGCTCGAAAGTCCAATTAAGAATGGCAAGAGCGTCGTGAACATGTGTCTGTGAATTCTTTGTCCCTCATTCTTCCATCTGTCTCTTCTCTTCCTTTCTGCGTTCTTTCCCGTGAGCATTAGAGTGGCTTTTGCTGGATATCGTGAAAATGTACACGTTCCCTGTTACACATGATACCGAGCATGTGTCTCGCCTTCGGTTCGAGAGAGAGAAAAAATGCCGGTAATGCATTTCGCATAAGAATCACGATAGCCGGCAGAATAATATTACATAAGATCTAACCCCTTACTTTGCTCTTTATCTATCTATCTACCTATCCACCCATCCATGTATAATCGTTTTACTAAGAAATTAGAAGAGAAGAATATCGGTAAATGCACACGCGCACGCTCATGCACAAAAGAATTAATTTGACTGAAAAAGGGTATTCACTATACTAAAGTGAAACCATATTTTTTAAGGTGTTACAGGTCATACATATATTTGGCTAAATTATAAATGTTATAATAGCAATGTAACGGTAATATAATATACGCCTATAATATAAATTTATACTTGAGATACTTTAACTTTTCTTTTACACAACTTATCAAGTTTTGAAGTAAGAAGGAGTGTTAAAAAAATTCTTACACGTGTTTATGATATTCGATTTTTACTCATTCTTCATTCTTTTTGAAGAGTTTACTTGCTTTTTGTACAGACTGACTATTTTTCTAAGATCTTTAAGATATTTATTATATTTGAAAGTTTTGGAAAAGGAAGACATATGATATGTATAGTTTAAGGTTTTTTTATTAGTGAGGTTCTGGTGAGGTGGGATTTTTACAGGTTTCATAAATTTTAATATTTTTTTTAAAATTATTTCAAGATGTTACTGCTTTGACGTACCGTAATAATCACATTTATTTGAAGATGTATTTAAATTGAAAAATATATTTTACGAAGACTGTAAATATGTTTTGTAGAATGATAAACAGTTATCCTTAAAAGGTGAAGGCAAAACATATCAATAATCTTTTTGCTTACAATTACATCGAAATCCTTCATTTACTCAATCCATGCACAAATTACGTATTGTATAAATATTTTATATAAAGTGCATTAAAAATTATTAAAATCTATGAAAACGAAAATATTATTTAAATATATCAATGCTCTCATCCGTTAAAACAGCATTGAATTTTAAACAAATTTTATTTATAAAAACTTTTTAATAAAACTGATGGACATAAGAAGCAACAAAATAAGTAAAACAAGTATCGACTTAAGAACTTGAAATGCTATGAACCAATGTGAAATTTACACGAGGGAATATATATAGATTCGTCCTCTACAATCAGAAGATTCTTCGAAATTGTTAGGCGAATTTGCATTTAAAAGAGCAACAATAAGATGTTCTAATTTGAGCGAAGGAACAACTTTAGCTCGACGATATTTTCAAGACAACAGCCACCTGAGGAAGCTCGGTGAAGCATCCATTGAAAAGCCATGGCTCTAGCGTCGTTATCGTATTCCACAAGAATTACAACGAAACAAAGCTCAAGAGACTACGTCGGGATGAAACCGCGAGCTCGTGTGCGTGTGTGCGAGGGAGTCGGCGAGGGAGTGAACGAGTGCGAACGATTGAATGGGCCGGTGGCGGCGGCTTGGGAGGGAGCGAGGGAACTATAAAGGAAATGAAGGAGGAGAGCGAGGAAAAAACGCGGGAGTCCACGTCGTCTCGCTCGATGTTTGTAATCACTTGCCTCACTCCGCCATCACCCCCCCTCCTCCACCCCACCCCGCTCTCCTCTCACTCACATACGAATATGCTGTACCGCATTACGAAAAAGCTGGCGTGCGTGGGTGCACGCGCGTGTCCGGACTGCTTATCTGTGTATGCGTGCTTCGTCTTTTGGTCGCTTGTATCCAGAAATGAAAAGCATGATTTTTCCGAATTACTTAGCTTGGCATTAGGAGGCAAAGTTTCTAGTCAGCTTTCGTTTTTTTTTTTATCTTACGACAAATTTTGTAATCCGAATTTTTTGCACACGTTGTAATTTTACAATGGTATTAGAACCCGTGGTATATCTATTTTTTAGAGTTAACTTCTTACGAGTCATGCGGGAATATTTAATTTTTTATATATTTAAAATTAGTCTAAGACAAAAGTTCATTTTTAATTTCAAACGACAAAATTTCCATCTCTATTATTCTATAACCATGCAAGTATTATTTTAAAATTAGACACAATACACAAAGGCTTGCCTTTCAATATTGATGGTAAATAATTCAAAGTCCAAACTGAAGATGATTTAAGAGCAGTAATTTAATAGTGGTAGAAAAAATTTTTTAAATATTCATAATTTTGAAAATATGGAAATTCACAATTTATTTAATGATAATTTATTACGTATTATTACGTATTATTATTATTATTATTATTTAAAAGTATCAATAATTAAGTAGAATGGGCTTTGATTAAAGTGTATTAAATTTTTAAAAGTAAATTAATTAAATCATATGGTTTCTAGAACAATAATGTTATTAATTTGCGGTAGAAAAAAATAGTAGCGAAATTGTTACTATTGACATTGTACAAATTGTGTGCAAAAGAATTTAATAATTTTATTAATTGCAGTGGTTACTAATTTTAAATTTATTCTATAATATAAATGTCCACAAGTATTATGAAAATTATTATAAAACAGTATACTGCATAAAATTAATTTTTTTTGTAAAACGAATTGGACTTAAAATACCGTAATAATTTTATTATCATAATAAACGAACCTTTTAATTTCTCTTTTAATGTTTTATTTTAACGATGCACAAAATATAAATAGAATGAATGAATCGCAATAAAATAAAAAGAAAAACAAAAATAATCAGTGAATTTTAATCTTCTTTAATTTGAAAATTTTATTTCTTTTAAAATTTATGTACGTTACAGAAATTAATATTGCAAATAAATTTAATAAATATAATAAATTGAAAATTTCTGTTTTTTTTTTTTTTTTTATAATAAAATATTTATAATCTTTATTACCGCAGCGTAGAATAGAGTGAAATAAAAATTATAATGAAATGGCAATATTGAATTATTTTAGAATAATGTTAACAGATGAGATTTTACTTAATGTAATAATCTTACATTGAATTAAATTTTTAAAATTCCAAGAAAAAGAAGACGTCCTAAATAGATTTTTTAATTTTTTAAAACTACTCAACAGAGTTTATAATTTTCTCGTTTGGCCATGGATTATCATTGTAGACTACCATTGTAACAGTCATAGGACATGCTTCTCTAAAAGCATTTGAATTTTCGAAAAAGTTAAAAATATGTCATGCTAAAGATATGAAAATATCTTAATAATAAGTAACTCAGCACTTATCATTTCAATTATAAATAAATAAAATACTAATAGTACCTAAATATGAGACAAAAAGGGTAAAATTATATATATTATGCAGATACTTAATTTTAAGAGCGTGTAAAACTTTCATTTTAATAACACCATTAACATTAAATTGTCTTTCATGAAGAAAAGCTCGACGCATTTAAAGATGTAAATTATTAAAGACCTGCATTTGTTTCACTGTATTTTTATGGAAATACTTTCGACTATTTCGTAGAAGTAAATTGACTATAGACTAATAGACAAAATTGTCTATTAGTTGGTCGGATGATGGGACAGTATCGAAAAAGTTTGCAGACGTTTCGTTTCTGAGGCTCGTCTGAAAAATTGAGTCGACGAGCAACGATGAATCGATTTTTTCATGCTACTCCGTTTGTCGCTTTATTTTCTTCCTTCCTTCGCCACTCTAGAGTCGTAAAAATCGATCCATCTCTGCTGTCCACTTCAATTTATGGTTCGGTTGGGTACGTCAGTCATTGGCTCTTTAATTAGTTTAAAGTACCGCAAAGAGGTTTTAGTCGAATTAAAGTGCTACGCCCCAACACCAACATTTATTCTCTAATGGCATTTATATTAGTCTCTATACTCCATAAATATACGTATTATTCATCTTGCGTTTATTATATTCTTCTTATTTTATGAATTTTCCATCCTGTGGGCTTCTCATCAAATCATAATTGAAGTCTATTAATTATGACGTAATTGCTTGAAATTTATCAAACATTATTATCGGATATTGCATCGGGAGATTTACGTTTCTCAATTCTATTATTATTCCATTAAGTACATTGGAGATATGTATAATATTGACTCATGAATATGCTTGTGCACGTAATTTTTAAATTGAAGAAATGACACATATGCATATTAGTAATTACAGTGAAGCGAATACAATAAATATATTAGATTGCGTAAACTTTAGATTTAATTTGCAATAAATTGGAGGTGTCATTAGCAAAATGTAAATGTACGGTGAAATATTCTTTTGTATTTTATTGTGATCGAAATTACAATTATAGCTGAACATTGTTTTCTTTATCTCGGGATAATCTACTCCATGAAGTTATATAATTTACAAGAATTATAAGAAAGGCCTCATTAAATTTGAATGAATAATTCGGCAACGAGATTAGCTGCACATAGAAATCAGCACAGTGTTTACGCGTAAATAATATTTTGACAATGACACTTACTGCCTTTAGACCATGAACAATCTCACAGAAATGGCATTTAAATTGGCTCTAAATTGAATCTTGAAGCAATATTTATTGAAACAAATTACACATACTCCACACCTATTATTAATTAAATGTATACAAATGAATAATTGTATTACGAATGCCGATTAAGCCTCTAGTCAATAAAAATCCACAACGACTCGATAAAAACATGAAATAATAAAGCTTCTAATTTCGTTGTTGTAAATGACTGTACATTAAATATAACTAGGCTGGTTAATAAGACCTGTGGACTGTTTTAGCGAAAAGCCAAATTCACCTTTTCCCATTATAGGTATCAGAAAATTTCAATTACATCGAATTGCTAATATTCAATGAAAAATGTCGCTTAAACTTTGGCACATTATACTTTCTTAATATTTAATATAGTTTGGCATTCGAAGTTTTATTGGCAATATTGTTCGAAGTGAGTGCCCGAGTGATTAAATTTGCTGATACTAGTGGCGTATTAAAGCGAGCAGCTGTGATTATCAGTCACTTTTTCATAAAAGCCAGCAGTCGTATATACATATATATATATATGTGTGTGTGTGTGTGTGTGCGTGTGTATTGCTGATGTAAGATATCGAGGGGAGAATAAAGAGGGTCTAACCGACAGCCGATGTCTCTTGTACTTCGCAGATGAGGACGTAACGAAAAGCAGAGCAAACGAAGGTGAAGCGCGGGCTCGGGCGCACGATATGATGACCCTGCCGCGAGGAGACGATGAATGATATCGAGAACTACGGGATGAGCAGTGCCACGACGAAGATGCCGCACAGCCACTCGACGCCCGCGGGCGTGGACGGGGGTAGTCGGACGCCACCAACCACGCCGCGAAAAGCCGGGAAAATGCTCGCCTTCAGGGTGCAGATGCTCGACGACTCGATTACCATGTTTCAAGTGCAGGTAAGTCAGTGGCGACAGCTAATTGGCTGGATTTGGTAGCGGTGCCGTGGGAGCGAGGCCCCTTATGAATATTTACGTGACCGATCGCTCATAGATATATTCTCACGAGAGCCTTTAACACACTTGGATCACTCGGAGGCTCGACACACGTATGTATGCATTGTCAGCCTGGTGTTGTGATCAGGTGGATTGTAGGTGTCGTTGGATTTTCCTCAGCGGCTCGTAATGCCACTGTCGTGTATCGCGTAAGACTGGTAATTAGATTGAAAGGTCGTCGATAATGCTTCGGTAAGCTCATTAGAGTCGCTTAAATTGCTTTAATGCGGAATTTGACTTTTCAGACTTTAGTTTTGTATAAAAGAGAAGTGGAAGACGATTTTTAAAATGACGCTCAAGCAATTTACATGCTATTTGAGACATTGCGAGTTTTATTTAGATGTTTCTGTTTATGTGAAAATCACTCATTGCAAACAGTCGTGAAATGCCATCTTTATTTGGAGATATTTGGAAATATTATTCTATTTACATTTATAATTGCATTTTGAGTCTTTGATTGCTCGGGCAAAACTTATTTTAGTAATCAAAAGTCTTTATCTAAGTGATTCTGTGCAACATGCATTGGTCCAGTTTTTCGACGGGTTGTACAGCAATTACCAAGTAAATTGTACTTGGCATTTCACTCAGTGTAACCATGTAAGGCTGGAATGCGTACTCTTACAGCATATCTTACAGAGCAGTGTTAGGGTGAAGATCGATTTTGCATAGAAAGGATTTTTCTTCAAGTTGTTTAACACGTTTAAAGTGTTAAAGCTATTCATTAGTTTGTCAAGTAAAAGCGATTTTTGCATTTGCAATATATTCTTAATTCTTTTTCCACGCTATTCTCAACTTATTTGACAACGAAGTCAATCATATTTAATGGTTGAACGTATATATTTAACCATTATTATCCTTTTAAATTAATTAAATATTACTTCCACGCATATGATACTTATTAATTAATACTTAATACAACTAAGGGATTTAAATTCCAAATTTTTATATTTATATTAGTCACTTAAAAAAAAAAAAAAAAAAAAATGAAATTATTAAAATAGTAATGCAAATTAAACGAAAATTCACTCTTCAAATATATTAGTAATTAATGTAAACTATTTATAGATATTATAAATAGTATACGTATGAATATTGCTATCATTGTAGCATGGATATTGAAGTTATTGGTTTATATTCACTTATATAAATTCTAATTGCAGTAACATAAGCCATATTAAGCGCCCAACACCAATCTTTTAATTATATAACTGTGCGCTCTTGAATATTATACATAATAAATGAACGTCTATTGAATGTAGAATGTAAATATTTATAATATTTATAATATTGATTTTTATATTTTAATATTTATGAAAAGCAAATAAATAAATTATCCACATAATTCAAGTCATTTCTGTTAATTAAGTTTTCAGTTGATTAAAAAAATTCTGACATTTTCATTTTAACTTTCTATATATTTAATGTTTTAACTGGTTTAAAATAGTGTAGAACATAAAAATTCTAGTATAAAATGATGTTGATTCGTGTGAGATCTACTTGGAATGATTTTTGACTTCACGTATATTCATATTCTATTGATGTTCATGTACGATTTAAATATTATCGATTTGAAAATAATTTTATCTTGTGTCTATAATTATAAATAAATTTATGTGTATTATATATAGTAATATGTGTTTTAACTATGCAATATTAGTTCAAAATATATATTTTAAAATATAGTTTGTTGGACATTTATTTATATGAATACTTTGAATATTGTATCAATTTTGTTATCCAACATAATATTTATTAAAAAACTAATGGAAAAAATGAGAAAAGAAAAGAATTCGTTTTTTATGTAAAGTAATTTTTATTATAAATATTGGTATATTGTGGTTTATACATTTGTAATTATTTCTTTTATGCATTTCTTAAATTGCATACATTACATTATTATATATTATTATAAAATAATATCATACCTGTAAAATAATATGTATAGAAATCATTGAATGCATTACTAATCGTTATAATTTTGTTTTAAGTACTACATTTGAATGGATTTTTATGTAAATGTTTAAAATAAGAATGCTGCGTAAACATGAATTCTTAGAAATTTTGTTAAATTATTCCAACAGTGGATATTTAAACCGTTGAGGGTATAATATTCTTATAAATATGGATTGATTTCATTAAACACATACATATGTATTTAAGAATAGTATTATTAATTATTATGTTAAAGTTTACTGTATTTCCTGACTAATTAAACTACGTTATAAATGATAACATTTTCAAAGTGTTTTAAATGTGAATTTAATAAATATACTCGTTAAATTACCAATATTATAAAAAATTAAGAATATTATATTACAAATTAATGTATTATCAAGAAAATCAATTGAGCCTAACATAAATCAGCAATGTTTCTGCATTTGAATAATGCATACTAATTAAAATATTAAATTAAGTAGGAAATTAAGTAATAAATTTAATTAATTATTAAATAAGCGAAGCAAAAGTTAAATGTAAAGCATCAAATTTAATCTTAATTTTAATTTAGCATTTACAAGTAATCATATAAAAAACTTTCATTAGCTTTGATGTATTTTCATATAAAAATATGGAAGTATACGTTATTGATTCTCATTTTATAGATACATTTTTGTGTTTTTTTGCATGTAGAAATTAATAATAGAAAATGAATATCCGTCTTCGTTTTATTTTATATGTATTATATGTAGTACTGCGGTCTATTTTAAATTGACTGAAACTTAATCTTATAATCATAGAGGTACCAATTGAAATGAGGGTTGAGCTATTTTAAACGTCAAATCTATTTCTTTCTTCTTTTTTTATAAATTTAAAATTGCATTTATAGATTAATAATACCGCGGCATATAGATTTTCATTTTATGTTTTGAAGGAACATATATACATATTGTTATTTTCTTTTGTAATACTTTTGTTTATAGATAATTGAAACGATGTTCAACGATCTTATTGATGTAAACTTGTAGTTCATTGTGTTAGCTTAATGGTTACGAAGGGAAATTAAATTACTTAACTGCAGATGCGCGATGGATTTTTATTCAATAAATTGTGTGTTTTATGCATTTTGATAATTGACATCGATCGGAAAGAACATTGTATATATTTAAATCAATTGAAGTAATTGTATATATTTTTATAAGTGTTAATTGAATTATAATTGATTTGTTATTTACTCGGTTTAATTTTTTTTTTGTTGATAATTTGATAAAATTTGATTTTCTGTAATATAGAAAATATTATTTCCAATGATCGACGAGCAATAATATTAAATGATGTTATAAAAATACGAATTCTAATCTTATCTCCATCTATTTCCATCTATTTCGGAATAATATTGCAAAGTATTGGAATATTGAAGTTTCAAAGAATTGAAATTGCAAATGCAACGGAAATTCTTTGTCAAGCATATTAAAAAATATTAAATCTCGTAATTAGCAAAAACTAAATACTTCAATCAATGTATTTATAATTGATATACTTGGATCACGTGTCTTCTTCGGTTAGTATACGATAATATTTATACTAGATGAAAAATAAAATCGAGGTTCGTGCTTGCAATATTAATTTCTGCAATGAATGAATTTGTAATAATGTAATTAATTAAGCCAGTCGATGTAATATACGATATTTATTTGCCGCTTATAATATCTTATCGATTTGTATATATATAAATAAAGAAAATGCATTAGCATATAGTATTTTTAATAAATGTTTTCAATTTTTTAAATCAAATTAATAAAGGAATATAATTTACATAATCAATATTTTTGACATTTTTCAAAATCAAGATTAATCTAAAGTGCAATCGCATTGAGAATAAAGATGCGCGACTTATTTCTCTCTTTGATATTTTTAATGCATCAACTTGAATATAATGATGTGTGTATTATAGTTATCATTGAAGGAATTGATATAAATTTAAGATGAAATTTAAAAATAGAAAAATCGACGATATTTCGCTTTTATTTAATTTGATTAGATATATATATATATTTTAAATACTTCGGTACTGATAATATTATATATATTTAGTTATACAATTTATACTACGGTATCTTAATACTTAAATAAATATTTATATTACAGTCTGCAAAGCAAAGAGTAAATATTTTAAATCTTATACTTATATATAGCACAATGAAAACTTCTGTTATCAATTAAACTATAAATTATTGGTTATTATAGTAGATTATGTGGATTGATAGCAATAATTTTACAAAATCAAATAATTTTATGAATATCGTCATTGTATTTTTAATTAAGCTTATGAAAGAACTTATGTAATAGATTATAATTTGCACTGTATATAGAAAACATAAAAGAACAAATATATTTACAGGAAAATATTAATTGTAGATTTATGCAATTAATAAAAATGTTTTTAAAAATTTTCAAATCATCGTATGGTTTACATAATTTATAAAATTATTCTCTTTTTTAAATTAACGTTTCGAACAATTATAAATATACTAGAGAACAATTTAATGTAAACATATTATAATATAAATCTATCTATTATGACTTAATTAAGATTATATTTTAACTTTTAAATTCAAGATATTTTGACTTTGATGTTTACATTTAATATAAAATGAACTTTCTGCTAATATTACCATTGAAATATTTAAAAAATATGTAATAGGATTAAATAGTATATTATTCCAAAATAAGCAATCTTTTGAATAATTAAATTTTTAAAGAATTGTTCATTCTCAAAATTTTAATGCAAAACTCCAAATTAAAACTAAAAAATAATAATTTCTTTTCATTTATTCTAATTCATGATGTTAGTTTACTAAACCATTCTTTATTCTTATAAATATATTTTTTTACATTGAAATTCCTATATAAATACCGAGTTTAAAAAGTGTTTTGAAAAGTTGATATAATATTCTTTAGCAACAAAAACATTGAACTTTTTTAAAATGATAGTTATTTTTCCAATAATTGTACTTATATTTCATATTCACCAACATGTATACAGATGCAAAATGTGCATATACATCTACATGAGTTTTATTAAAAATACTTTGATCTATAATTTAATCTTCTTCTGCTTATATTTCATCATTACCAAATAGTTCAGTTGAAGTAAATGTTGTGGATTGTCCTATAAAAATAATTATTTATTAATAATAATTATTAACATTTTCTTTCGTGCAATTAATATTCGATCCGCCATTTTTAATATGTTAATAATTAATTCATATGTCATATTGTAATGTTATGGGCAAAATCTTTATTTACACTTACTTTTTCCCATCAATGTATATTATAGTTTCATATATAAAAATTCCATTTATGCACTTATTTATATATATTAAATTTATTATTCAAATTTCAGAATAATTTTTTATATTTACCATAATAAAATAATATAATTTAGTAAATTAAATTTCAAGCTGTTTAATTATGAAAATCATTAGGTATTTATCAAATGCATGTTTTTTTTATTTTGTATTAATAAATTGAAATAATATTTATGGTCCTAATTATTACTTATTTGAACGAAATTGTACAATAATAAATTATTCACTTGAGAAAATATCAGTATCTGAACTATAATGTTTATATAGTTTACAAAATATTAAAAATGAAATGGACTTAACTCGGAGCCGTATTCATTCAAATAAAAATGATGAATAAACGATGTAAACAATTGATTTATATTTAATTCGCTGCGTTGATTAAAAACTTATAATTGTGTTTAGCATATCTATTTTAGTATTGAGATAGTATTTTAATTTATTTGTATTTTTCGTACCGCGTCAATTGGTTTAATGTGCTGGTGAGATTAAAAAACCAATTTAACTTGAATAGCAATTTTTACGAATAAGTTTCTTTTCATAGTAATGTATTTTTACCTTGAAATACAGTTTCAATATTTTGTATCCCTTGAAAAAGGAATAAAACATTTTAATATTGAGTTTTTTAATAAAAAAAAATTATATATTTATACGTGTTATTGAGTCTAAACCAACATTTATAATGCGAATATTTTTGTATTAATAGTGTAATTACACGGTGTACTTTATTTGTTTATAGGCATGAAAAGAAATCTTATATCATACGGATTCGCTCTTATGAAAATGTAAACAAATCGAATCACTACTATTCGCGTTAATTACAATTTGCAGGAGAATTATAAAAATACTACGTCAATGTAATGAACCATGTAATGGTAAAATAGCTATTTTTAAGCTCGTAACAAGTATAGTTTACCGTGAAGTATTTTGTAATTTGAATAGCATGATTTGTAATTAAAGCCGAAAACAATACATCAATGAATATCAACCTTTGTTATTGTTCATTTACAATAAAGCAGAAATATTTTTCTTCCTCTTTCCTTTTTCCCAATACGCGATTAAGATATAAATATGCAATAGTAAAGAGCACGTCAAACACGGCCGTATGCTTAAAGTAACGAAATTAAAATGAAGCTCAGCAGTTTAATGAACGTTAAATTGCAAACACACGGGGAATTGATTTATGTGCAATTCGTATGGATAGTTCGTTGCAAGCGCATCTTTGCCAGTCATTCCTCTTCACCTATGCACGTATGTGTGTGTGTATATATATGTATATATCGAGGTCAAGGGGCGTGGGCCGGTTTCGCTAGTCGAGAATGCCGTCTAGAAGTAATCTCTCCCTCTCGCACACACACACACACTGTGTGCTCGCTCACTCTCCTTCTCTCGGTGGCTCTCTGTCTCTTTCTTCCTTCGCCTCTCATGCATGGAATCCTATTCACATTGAACAGCTTAATGCCGGCGCTCGACCGGAATTTTGTGTCGCGGAAAAATCTCGTTCCACGTCGCTTTTTAAAAGAGATGAACACGTCTAGAGTGACTTTATATGTGTAGCACTAGAGACTCTTCGTGCCTCTTTCGGCGCTTTTGTTCTTACGGCCATGTTACGTCGATTATCCTTTCTCGTGGCACGTTGTTTTTTACCTCTGTCTGTTGATGCTATCTTCTTTTTTCTCGTCTCCGAGTCCATTGTGAGTGGTGGAGTTGATTGAAATCGTTGAAGATTTGGGAATATTGCTTGATAGAAACGATTGATTCTTTGGAAATACTAATGAGCTTTAATCTGTAATGAGCGTGTAATGTAAAAGATTTCACTGTACTTGGCTATGTCGATGGACTTTATGTTTTGGCTTTTTTTTTTTTTTTAAATACAAATCCTTTATTTAATATGGACATTATTTTTATGCCTGTATTTTATTTTATCATTTGATTTATCAACATTAAAGAAGTAAACGCAATGTAATAATGTACAAAGAGTTGATTTTTTTATTATTATTATTGTTCTGCACGGTTGATAAAACTACTCGACCGAAACATCCTAATTACGATTGTATGATCGAGTAATGACGCTGAATTACAAATTTTTAATTTTAATACATTATTCCGAGTTATTATTACGCACACTTTTAATGAGAATAAAATAGAATGGTAATTTGACATGAAAAATAGCGGAAACGCGTCTTTACTTTACGAATAGCTAAATTAGAAATATTGTCAAGAATAAGCCGCAAATAAACAGGATTTACCGTAGCAGATGAATTGTATTACTTCCCAATCATTGGCCATACTATATTTAATACAATTGCATGATTATACAGGCAAAGCAGGCTATTGATTATCCCAGCTGTAAATACTTATTATCGTTCATTTTACAATGCATAAATAATTGCGTCGAGAGACATAACGCCACCATTTCCTGAAACTCGATTTTTTTCCAACTTGAAGTTTACTCAAAGACTTGTATAAAACAGTACAATATCAATTATAACTTCCTTAATATGTTTCCATTAGATATTGGGCTTTTTGCTCTCTATTTTTAATTTTTCAACATATTTTCCTTGATTAGCTTCAATTGTCAGTGGCAGTTTTGCAATTGAATTATTTGTAAAATTACAGAAAAATTTGATATTTTAATAATTTCAACAAAAAAAAATTATTGTACGTATTTGAACAATATATATGTGTACAATATCATTAAAGACTTTATTTTTAATACAAGGAAGAAAATAGATTAAAAAATCTATTCGGTCGTAGAGTAGACCCTTCTTTGAAGTATTTGATAAAAAATAATAGATAGATTATACAGAAACTGTTTATATAAAGATTTATTATATTATTTTCTATTTTTATCTTTTATTTATATAAAAAAAAAAAAATCCAAAATTCGAGGCTAAATATTTGCAGCGATGGAATAATCCCGTTAGATCTAATGACGTTTAATGTACTTTGCAAATGAATTTGTTTGCTTTTTCAGGGTATTTTAAGAAAATGATGGAACTTATTTTGTAATACATGCTATTATCCATCAGACTTAATTATTTAAGCAAAATATTGGTTGCCAGCACTTATAAGCGTCAATGTTTACCAAGTAATATTCCGTTTAATCATATTGTAGAAAGTTAAAAACTGTTTTTTAAAACGAAAATAGTTGTTATCCTACGTTTTATTACATTAACATAGTAATATAGTTTTGTATGAAAAGCAATAATTTCAACAATATCAGTATTATTCCCGATTAAGATGGTGGACTGATTTCTTTTAATTTAGCCAATCCTTAATCAATGATCTTTGAATGCCTAATTTTTTACACTTATAAAACATGGGAATATACTTTTATACTTAAAAGTACTTGTAATATCCGTGCAAAATTATCGGAATGTGTTTGAAACTTGAAATAAAATTGAAAAAAAAAAATTGTAGAAAATATGAAGATTCTGTCTATCCGTGAGTTTAATTTCCTCGTCAAATCATTTAAATATCCTTTGTTAATATTTTTTTGTTAATATTAAACATTTTATTGGTTGCAATTGTTGTTCTCCTCCCAAGAACCAATTGGTATAAAGGTCGTGGCTTATAAATGCAAAATGTTTGATGTAATCTCGAAATTGGTCGTGGCAACAAATTAAAGGTCACTTAAGCCAATAGTTATTAATATTAATTGATTGCCTCTTAATTTCTAGGCAAAAGCATTAGGCAGAGTACTATTCGATCAAGTATGCAAACAACTGCATCTCTTGGAGGCGGACTATTTCGGTCTGGAGTATCAGGAGTCTAATGGAACGAAGGTAAAAGGAAAATTAAATTTTAATATTTCTCGAGCGTTTAGGGGCCTCAACATTCATTTATTCATAAAAGTTCAAACACTTTTGAGCCCGAGCGGTAAAAATGCCTCGTTAACATTTTTATGCGAAAAGTATAGGATTCGGAGCGCGAGTGCCGAAATGTATTTGAAAATTGTTTTCTAACATTAAAAGCTTTCTAACGTTAAATTGAATTCTCTCCTTGTTTGTTATCAATCAAACGAATCATCAAGATTGCCGATTAGAGTCCCAATAAACAATAGACGGAGAGGGAATCTAAGCTTCAAGCAGAACATTGCTTATTAATGCTTTTAACATTGATATTCAGAATAATATAAATTATGATTTGCGCAGATTTGCATAATGAGATTGAGCTGAATATTCAGTTTCGTGAATGCAAGGAACTTTTATTCTGCAAATATAATGTTACTTCTGCAAGACTCGCTTCACAAGTCGATTGCTGCTTGAAATTGATACTGTAATAACGCTGGATAATATAAATAGCGCAATGCTCGTTTACCGTGTACTTAGTAATGTATATTGTACACAAAGGCTTTACGTAGAAAAGAAAAAGAAAGAAAAAAACCAAAAACTATTTGCAAATTATTCGTTAAGCTACGGGTTGTGGCTTCGAGCATGGCAGTTTATTAAAGCCGGCCAGAAACTCATATTAAATCCAAAAAATATGCTCCGCGCAAAAGAAAGCATTTGGCTGCTGAGTTGCGAGGCTGCAAAAGTGCTCCCTTTGATTTTTATCAATTTTTTTTTTTTTTCCCTCCTTTGTATTCCCGCAGTACTGGCTGGATCTCGAGAAACCAGTTTGCAGGCAAGTGGGGCTGTCGCTGGTCGATCCGCTCCTCAGGTTCTGCGTCAAGTTCTACACGCCCGATCCGGCGCAGCTCGAGGAGGAGTTCACGAGATATTTATTCTGCTTGCAAATCAAACGCGACTTGGCGCAGGGTCTGCTGCAGTGCAACGACAACACGGCAGCTTTGATGGCCAGTTATATAGTGCAAGGTCAGTTTGCCGAGTACACGGACGTCCCCCCCCCCTGTGTATGCCCTTTGGGATGTAAAAATCATCCATGCTCTAAGGCCATTTTTGACAGCCTTTCCCACCCCACCCCACTCTGTACGCGCTTTAATTCTTCAAAGAGTATCTTGAGATCCCACGAGTCTAGATTTGTCCCTTTGTGCCTACGTATTTACAAAGATGCTAAGAGCCGATGAAAAATTGCGACACCCATATGCGTGAAAGCGTTTATTTTAATGTTAATGGAGGTCGATCTTTGCATGCCGATATGGTGTTGCTTATTATAATTTGACTGTTGAGTATAACGACGACAATTGAATTCAGGAAGAAATTTCAAATCAAACCAACATTATATGAGATTATATATTAAATAATGAAACATTGCACTGAAATAACGTGATGCTTAATCAGCACAGGAACAACAACAACAACAACAACAACAACAATGATAATAATGATAATAATAGTAATGATAATGCAATCATGTACGAAACTATCTGTTTATTTAAACTTTCATAAAATTATTCTTTAATATGAAATCGTTTGCCTATTTAATGTGCTTATTACAAATAGATTTACGTTTACTCGAATTATAAGACTCGGTCCGAATCCGAACGTGAATCATGATCTATTGATTTTAACGATAATTTTTCAAATGAATTATTTGTCCTATTGTTCCCTACAGCCGATTACAAAATCACAATTAACATTTACTTATTTCGTTATTATAATGAAATCTGATCATTTAATGTGGCTTTAATTGTTACATGAATTTCAATTGAATTGCCGATTTAAAGGAAACAAATTATAATATCTAGTTTGAAATTACGAAAATTAATCATATAGATAAATTCGATGACTGTACAATATTAAATTACGTAATCAAATGATGTCACGATAAAAATATTATGCTGAGAATATCCATAAATTAAAGAGTTCTTCGTTCAAAAAAAAAAAGTAAAAAAAAAACAAGAAAATTTGTCTGCATATTGTAAAGGAAATCTGAAAAACAGAAAAATCTGACGCGTTATTGTTAATTTAAAGGATTAATCATAACTGCCATCTTAGATTAGATTAGAATACGAATTTTCTTAATTTTACGTAATTTGTCTTTGTTGCCTACAATTCCACACTCTTAAACCTTTGCAATTTATTTTCAATTCATTTCATATTCATATGAGCAAGTAATAACACTATGACGAATATGATTTGTTTGCTTTGACCGCAAAAACCTCGATGACAGTAATGAGGATGCGCAGACAGAGCTTTGCTTGTAAAAATAAAGATAGAGTTGAAGATTGAAGGTAATAGCAAAGATTGGCGTGGATCAGTGCATCCGCGCAGGCAGAATGAAACTGGAATGAAGGAGAGCAGCAACTGAGAATCCCAAGGAGGGCTGAAATTTTCGAAACCTATCGTCCTTGGCATCTGCTTGCGACGCCTAATAAAAGTGTGCGAGCAGCTCACGAGTGATGCGGATGTCTTGATTACTTCAATCCCAGAGCACAATTGGCTCATTGTCACAAGGCCATTGTGGAAGCATTGGCTTTCATAACTGGCACAATACCACTACCTACGATACGCGAATTCCAAATGGAAGCGCGCGTTTGCTTAGGCTTGATGTACTTACTTGCAGTCGAGGCGACGAATCGTCTCTTATTATTACTATTATTATTATTGTCAGTGTCATTATTATTACTATTATGGCTTCGATGCAATGGGCGAAAATTCTCAAGGGATAGTTTGAAACGAACTTTACAACTAGTTCGTCCGTCTAGGAATTGGATTATTTAAATTTACGAAGGATTCGTTGATCGTAGATTAATGTCAGATCACTCTATAGATTATAGTGAAACTATTCTGTATATTTGATTATTCAAATAATTGCATATTAAGATTAGTCTTATTAGGCATAAGCATTATTGGAAATTTATCGGTCGAGTCATCATTTTTCGTTATTAATTTTGTAATTTGCTTATTTCAAGATCGACCAAATTTATGGACAACATTTAGCGTTCGAGTAATAAAATTTTCCTTCAATCGTCAAATAAAATACTTTCAATTATTTTCGTATTATTCTCGAATTTACCACAATTCTCTTTTATCATTGCAGCCGAATGCGGAGATTACGTTATTGAAGACTATCCGGATCATACGTACTTGTCGACTTACAAATTCGTGCCACATCAGGATAATGAACTTGAACGGCGGATAATGGAAAATCATAAAAAGCACGCGTAAGTTACTTTAGACGTCATGGCTGTATAACCTTATAGGATTATATATGTGCTATCAATATTAATGTAATCATGCCGTTCATTCGTAAATAATGATTGAAAAGATCTTTAAAGTGTCAAAGGGAAGCCTATACAATTTATTGCTTAGCATTGTTTAAGAATTTAACTTGTGGTTTAAGAAAACCCAAGATTTAAAATCCGAAATACAATGATTTAATATTATTGCACTTGTCATAAATACATCTAGTTCTTTTCTCTTTTCGTTCTTTCGCCTATTAAACATTACGTCATTACTCGTACATTCATTTCAAACGGCTAATCAATTTATATTGTAAACTAGTGGTCAATCTCCAGCCGAGGCGGATCTAAATCTTTTGGAAACTGCTCGACGTTGCGAACTGTACGGAATAAAAATGCATCCTGCAAAGGTAAATTTACCACTACTTTTACAATAACTTTTTATCATTATTATGTTATTACTATCTTCTTATTTGAATTTTTAAGAACGATAATTCTTTTTATTAACAATAACATCTTTTAATTGAGATTTCACGATTCTCGTCAACAATTGTAACCATCATTAAAGAAACAAATTACTATTGTATATATTGTATATATATATCAATTATTGATCAATTTTTATTGCTTTGAAGGATCATGAAGCGGTATCGTTGAATTTAGCGGTGGCACACATGGGAATTATAGTCTTTCAGCATTATACGAAAATCAATACGTTTAGTTGGGCAAAAATACGAAAAATTAGCTTCAAACGAAAGAAGTTTTTAATAAAACTTCATCCAGAAGGATATGTGAGTTTTTTTGTTTGTTTGTTTGTTTGTTAACGTGAACAAATATTCACATGATAATGAAGAGAGTAATGATAATGTTAATTGATTGTAGGGGTATTATAAGGATACCGTTGAGTTTTTCTTCGAAGGTCGAAATGAGTGTAAAAATTTTTGGAAGAAATGCGTTGAAAATCATGGATTTTTCCGATGTTCAATAGTAAAACGAGTTATGCGGCAAAAGACTCGAGTTCTTAGTCGAGGATCGTCGTTCAGGTATGTATTTCCTAATTGAGGCTATTAATACATTACTTAAAATTATAAATAATAAAAATGTGCACGTTAATGAAAAGTTTGAAAAATTAATCGTAAACTTTTTACGGTGTGAGGTCTTGTGAAATTAATTCAACGAGTTTCATTTTAGTTTAAGCGCATATCCGTCATATAGAATTCATTCAATACGTTGCTTAGACATTATATTAAAGTAATTGTCGATGAATGCCAATAGCATTGTGTCTTTAGTCGTGTAAAACCACATGTTCCAGGATATTTTTCTAATTATTTTCATGTATTTTAATAGGTATAGCGGTAAGACGCAAAAGCAAATAGTGGAATTTGTACGCGACAATTACGTGAAGAGACAAGCGTTTCAAAGGTAAGCCAATCTTGTACATTATTTACTGCAAATTATTTACTGTTCACGTGTATTTGCATAAGTGGGTTTTCTTTTTTGACACCCGAGTGAATTGCCGTTCGTTATTTGTAGTTAGTGCATGAGTACTATTGAGTATATCCCTGCTGAAAAATACAACTGTTTTCATATAAATATTTTCAAGAAAGAAAAAAATAAACGTAATAGAATAAGAATCGCTACCACAATAGCTGAACGACACTCTTTTGTTGCTTATGTCTCAATTTCACTGTTTTCTTAACGCCAATTTTTTTTTCTTAACGACGTAATTCGACAACGTGTATCAAATACCTATTTATTTATTTCATACAGAGAAAAATCTGATTCCATCTAATTCTATCTAATTCTTTCTAATGTTAATTTGATAAAAAACAAAAAATCTATAAATATTGTCTTTGTTTTTCAATAGATATTCAATTAGTTAATTTACACTAAAAATCTTATTGAACGTATATTCAGTTAGTAGACTAGATTTATTCGTTGATTTAACTTACAATTTGATAACAATTTGAGTAGCAGTTGTTAAAGTTTTTCAAAAAGTTTTCTTATTTAGTTTTAAAACTGCATTATAAATACACGAGATATGATATTGAGTTTCAATAGATTCATAAGCATTAGACGTTAAGAACATCCATAGCTATGGATATATTTCATTTGTAAATTCAAATAAGAATTTAGTAATTTAATAGAATGTCACGTATGCTAAATTTGCGTCCCTTTCCGTCAAAAATAAAAGATAAAAAGTAAAAACGGGCAGAGTTTTTGTGTGAGAACCAGTCTGATATGCTAGTTATTTTTCTGTATTATCCCACTTTTAATGTCACTGTTGCCTGCTTGGACAAGGGTGGCGGGGAGTCAGGCTCACCATCAGGCACGATTTTACCCGAATTATCGTCAATGCATACCTCCGTCAATATTTTTATACACATATGTTTCATTTATAATGCCAATAATCATTCTTTAGTTTCTTTGTGCCTTCATATGTCGATGTGATAACTTTATTTTTATTCTACATATTAGTTTATTACAATGAATAAAACGACACTGCTCTGGATGTCAATCCAGATAATGTTCCATCCAGATAAAAATCAATGTCTGATAATTTATGCAGTTTATATAAAAGAATATGATATAGATCGAGAAAAGAGAAAGAAACGAAGCGAAAAATCAAGAAAACGAACTAAACGTAATTCAGTTTATTAGTAGTAGCTCGACTCTTTAGATTCGAATCTATTTGTTTTGCTCGTGATTTTCTCATAGTACTCATAGTTAAAATCACTTATTTTCTATCGTATACGTTTTGCAATAATTTACCATTTTTTTCGCCTTTTTATGATGTGCTCAACTAATATGTTAAGGATAAATGTCGATCGAATTGTTGAAAGGGGCATGAGGATTAACGTGCAATTGAATGGCCAAACACTTTGCTCAGCTGTAGCTCGCACCGAGTGAAGTGTATCGATGATGGCAATAATCTTGCACATTCCGTATAATTTATTTGAAATTTTCAGCATTGTCAATTCATTGTTAGCAATTGGCGCAATTTCGAGGAGCACAGTCACTTAAGGAAACTGTAAAAATGTAATATTTCGATGAGGGTAAAATCAAATAGTTCCCATTGATTGCCATTCAATTTCAATTGATCTTAAACATTGAAGGCAATTTTCAAAGAGAGTATCAAACACTTTTAATGCCTTCATTATTCAAGATTATTAAAGTAAAGCAGAGTGGACTTGATAGCGCTAGGTCTGATGCTGAACTTGACTCTCTCTTGCTCGCAGGTCCAATTCGTTCCGGCAAAGTAGCAGTGGTAGGGCATTGCAGGGCTCGGAGGGGGGAGGCTATCGTGGAGCCACATCAAGCAGCTCCCTTTTGGGCAGCTCCAGCATCTCTGCCCACCCCCTCCTGCCCCTTGGCGATCCTGGTACGTACCACGAGCGACACCACCCATTGAACACAAAACGAAAGAGAAAAATGCTTAAATCTGTACTTAATAAATTCATACATGCATATATATATATATACATATATATATACATGTGCGTATGCATATAAGTGTGCGCGCGCGTGTTTTTGTGTTTGTATATATATGTATATATATATATGCATCCATGCACAGACGCGCGCGCCTACATACATAAACATATACAGTTTTTTACTTGTTTTATTTTATTATTATTACATTTTGTTACTTATTATTTAATACCTGTTATTTTTGTCATTTTTACTTTATTTTTGTAAATTCGTGCGAAGTATCGTTTGTTACTATATATGATTATTGTAAATATATTTGAGTTGAGTTTTGGTAGTAAATAGCTTAAGTAGTGATCGTAGAAGTCCATTGGTTTTCTTATAAACGAGAAAATTTGCGTTCACATGCTTTTTCATATTTAGACTATCGTATCTCGGGCTGCGAGAGTGAAGGCAAAAACATTGATATGACTTTTACTAAGTGATGAATAATACTTTCTGAAAATTATTTTATAACATGTCTGTTTATAATATTAATACGTGTTGATTTTCTGCGTAAAATATACGATTTAACGATCTCTCGAAAGTCAACCTGGATTTCCATTGACGCAGCACAGGTACGCAATTAGTAAACAATAAAAGGAATTTCCGAGCACGCATTTATTATAAAACATTGATCAAAAATGTATATTGAAACAATGAAAATTCATACAACAACAACAAAAATCATAACGTCAATAATACTAATAATCATAATAATAATAGCGTTAATAATGACAATAACGACAACAATGACAATAATGACAATGATGATAATAATAATAATGACAGCAACAACGAAAAAGACAACGAGAACCATAATTTATGAAAACTGATTGAAAAAGGGCCGAGGGAGGAGCGTCGGTTTAATGAATTTTTTACTAATTTCTAGCCCTGGAAACGCCGGCTCTATCTCTGTCATGCGGATCGATGACGCTGGATTCTCCGACGACTGTGACGAGTGTCTCGATGGGCGGAGCGAGTCACCGTCGCGAAGACACAGCTACGTCCTATCGGACGCTCACCTCTATCGACGTCCATTCACCGGCCACACCTTACAGCCAGGACCAAGCACCACTGCATCCTACCAATCAGCACCACCAGCACCAGCACCAGCACCAGCACCAGCACCAGCACCAGCAGAATGCCAGGATTTCATCAACAGGTCGTATCAGCCCCTCTAACAGCAGTCCCCCTGAATTCCCAGCGCCACGACCACTGCCCAGATACTCCTGGCAGCGCTCGGCAAGCTGCCGAGACCTCTACGCGACGAGCTTCGAGGACTCGGGCAAAGCGCGCACCTCCTCCACGAAAGCCAACGATTCGAATTTGAATCTCGGCGATTTCCAGCTGCCCTCGCAGGACGAGCTCGAGAATCCGGTGACGCGCTGCGACGAGGTCAATCGCTCGTACAGCGCGGCGAGCTCGAAGCTCCCCTCGTTGGACCGCGACTCCGTGCCCGACAAGATCTACAGCAGCTCTTATCCGGGCACGTCGTCGCTGTCCACCGAGTCGGGACACGAGGGGTCCGCCCACGCGGGCGACCTCTCGCATGACGATTTGTCCCACGATTCGTACGAGCTGCTGGAACGCGAGATCGAGTTCGAGTATCCGGAGTCGTATTCGAGCCCGCAAGACGAGAACGAGCCGATTTCCGACCAAAGTGACGAAGGCATCGAGCCGGAAATGTTTCAGATGGATTCCGAGACCGATTCCTTCGTTAAGCACAGGTCCATTCGCTCCGCCGACAAAAAGTTATTTAAGAGCGTCCTCGCCGATATTAGGAACTCGAAGAGTGCAAAATCAGTTGATCGGTACTCAGCGCCGGGCGTGGCCCCGCGAGGCGAGAGCGACTTTGTCGTAACCGAGTCGCGCCTCCAGAGATCCAATACGCAAATCGAGCGGAAATTCGAAACCCGGCATTCCAATTCCATTGAGCAACCGAGTAAGAAACTTAATCACCAGGATTCCAATAAATTGGACCCCGTGGTACTGCAGGTGCAGAAGCAAAAGATGACCGTTTTAAATGAGCTTAAAAGCCTTCGCCCGAAATATAAGATCACGCACGTGGACTCGGAGGTATTGCGCGACGAGGGTATTATGAGGCCAAAGTCGAGGATAGATGACGACCTAAGTCCATCCGGCGACTCGAGTAGGGTGACATTTACAGGTAGGCAGACTCGAGCGCGAAGCATTACGAGCCTCGACGACAACCAATCGCCCAGGGCTTACGTGGAGACGGGTAGCTTGGGCAGAGCACAGAGAGCTCGCGAAAAGAAGGTCAAGGAGTCGGAATTGAAAGTTGAGAAGATCTTGTCGAAAATGCAGGAGAAGGAGCGTAAGCGCTTGGAGCGCGAGAACTCGCGGGAAATGCGCAAAATAGAGAAGCTAGATTCGCAGGATCGTAAGTCGATGGAAAGAGCGGATTCGCGTGACCGGCGAAGCGCGGAAAGAAACGAGATGGGAGAAAGCAGACGGAACGCGGTCTTACGTCGAAGTGCCGAACGGCTTGATGCACGCGAGCGAAGCTTTGAGCGCATTGATTCCGAGCGTAACAGGCATTCTAATTATCGTAATGATTACCGCGAGCACAGAGGCAAAAGTGTCGATCGATTAGACTCTCACGAGTTAAGAAAAAGTTTGGAAAACCTCGACGGCAGAAGCTATAGAAGCTGCCGTCAACGGGAATCACGTGATAGGAGGGAGAGGAGTATCGAACGGTTGGACGCGAGATATTTCGAGGAGGTTTCTTCGAATCGAAGTCCTTCCTCGGAATACGATCGGAGATATTTTGATCAAAGAGAGTACGGATTAATAAAGAATTCCTTAGACAGGCTTAAGAATAAGAGTGCCGATAGAATTGACAGAGACAGATCTATTTTTGATTTCGATCCCAAAGCAATTGAAAGATTTAGCTCGTTCGAGCGGTACGAGTTTAATAAGAGAGATAGAAGATCCGATAGACGTAGTAGCGAGCGCAGAAATGTTGATAAAGTAGATTCTAAAGATTCACACGATAGTCGAAGGAGCTTCGATTATGCTCATTGTAAAGAGAGAAAAAGTTTTGAAAGCTTAGACGATGGAAATTATTATGTAAAGAATTACGATGATATTAAAAGATACGAGGATCAAGGGAACGCGAAGCCGAAAGAAAGGGACGATTGGAGAAGCTTGGAGAAAGCGAGAAAAGACGAAGAACGCCGAGAGAACGAACGTCTTGGGAGACTGAATTCGGAATCAAGAAGCGACTCGACAATTGACGCCTCGGAACAGAAAAACAATATTGTGCCTACTAAAGCCGTATTCACTGAATACGATCCTAAAGTAGTTGGTGGCGTTGTTTTAGGATTCCCCGACGAGTCTGCGGCATTGAGTCATATACCGATTGAAAGAACAAAGAGCGATCCTAATCCGGCAAGACAGAGACTGGGATCGAATAGTAAACGGCACGTGCTAATGCACCAGAAGTCCATTGATTTGACGCCTGCTGATTCTGGCGATGAAGATGCATTTATCGATGGCATTCAAGGTCGCAAATCAAATACGGATATCCCGTATACTTTACATAAACGTCACGTGATGAACGGCACGGCCTCGGATGAGAAAAACGAGTCAGATAATAGCCAACTTGGAAGGGTTGTTAGGAATATTCTGGCCAAAGATTTGCCAAAATTGCCTTTGAATTCTGTCACTGATATGTCCTTTGCAGGTGTAACGAAACTCTCATCTCCAGATAATCCAAGCATACTTGCATCATCGCCAAGCAAACTTCGCAGCATTCTTGTCAATTCCGATAAGTCAAAAATAATATTAAGCCCATCCGACGAGTCTAAGAGCATTTTAACCGCCAAATTATCACCCGCTATTTCGCCAAATCGAAGTCCGAAATTAAGTCCTGTCAACCAACTGAAGGATAGGATATCTCTACAATCCAGCTCATTGGATAAAATTAAGAGCGATTCGAATATTGTAGGAATAATTGGATCCAAATCATTAAGCTTAGACAAAAAACATATAAAGTGTTCTCCGACTGATCCAAGCGTTACCTTTCTTTCGACTCTCGAGAAGAGATCGCCTAAACACCTTTCACCAACAGATGCAGCAACGGTCACTATTATTTCGGCACTCGAAAAGAAACGCTCTCAGGATTCGAGTTCTAGAAGCCCAAGTTTATCAGAGAGATCTAAATTCAACTTTGCAGAAGTTGTGCAAATGGAAATCAAACAAAAAATTGAGCGCAGAGCACAAAATATTGAGAACATGGAGCAAGATAGTATAGAAAATATGCCCCTCCCCGATATTCCCGATATCGAAAAATCCAAGCCGAATTTCATTAGGAAACCACCTATACCAGAAAAGCCACAAAATGCCCGTCAAAAATCCGGTCAACATCTGATCACCGACTCTTCTCGAGATGATAATGTCTACGAAAGTGATGGAAAATCATCTGTCCTAGCATCGCCAAAACTCTCTGCTTCTCCAAAGAAAAGTAAGCCGAAAATATTGGAAAAGCCATGCATACCGGAAAAGACAAAACAAATACTTGATAAAATAGAGTCTAAATTTGTGGATTCCACTAAACATACGCATACTAAAGTATCAGGATCTAACATTATTGATACTGGCTATGATGACTTTGTCGAACCTGTCGCTGATTTACCTCTTGACGAAGTTCCCTTGAAACCACCATTGGAACTAGATAGTCTTAAGGTTCCGGAATTTACTCCGTTCATGTTGAGACCACATGGCGAACCTCTGCGATCAAAGTCTTTATCACTAGCGGAAGAGAAAGCACCTCTAGATACTCTCTTGTCTCCGGACAGAGAGAATAAGAGCTTTACGCAAGATTTGTCGCCCAAACGAATTAAAAAGGCAAGATCCGACACTGCCAAAAAAGATTATTTAAAACAGTCCAAGTCACTTGAGAGTGATAAGCCACCTTTCAAGAAATATGGTTCCAAGCAAATTAAAACATCTCCTTCGAGTTCGAGAATAGATAAGTCGAAACTGAAACTTGGCGAAATGCCCCAAGAAATTATTATTATTAATTCAACAGACGAGGTACCCGAGGTTAGTATAATACAAAAGGGACGATCCAAATCAATAAGTAGATTTTCCGATCGATCATTTTCCTCGTCCAAAGAGGATGATATGAAGAAGCCCCGCGCCAAATCTGCCTCTGTTGACGATGAACTAATAAAAATGATTAGTACGTTAAGGAATGAAAAAGCTAGACCTAAATCACTGGGTATCTGTAAAAGTTTAGATAGCACAGAAAGAAAAGACTCTGTCGATAAAATATCTACTAAAATATCGGTCAGCATGAAGTCCAGTAAGTCTGAATTATGGAAAATACCGCAGAAAATATCTCCTAAAGTATCTCCAAAGGTTTCGCCAAAGGTATCGCCAAAGGTTTCCCCCAAAGTCTCTCCGAAAGTTTCGCCAAAAGTTTCGCCGAAAATATCGCCCAAAGTATCGCCCAAAGTATCGCCCAAAGTATCTCCCAAAGTATCACCAAAAACTTCTCCAAAAATATCTCCGAAATCGTGTCAGAAGAAAAAAATCTTTGAAATAAAATCTGAAAATCTCGATCAAAAACACCAAGATATTATAATTATAGAGAAAGATGATACAATTACGTCAAAACAAAATGAAGCCTTGCAATTGAAATGTTCCGATGATAAAAATAGTGCTCTTAATCAAATATCCGATGTTGTGAAAATCGAACAAGAAAAGCCTACGGAAACAAAGCAATTAAGCAGCGATTTGAAAAAAGAAGCAAAGAAGCCTTCGATAGTACTACGTAAGCCAGGCCAGAGTCCTACTTTATTTGCTCGAGCTCGTCTTGGGCTTTCGGAAGGAAGTGGAATTGGCACTTTACAGCGTCAAGGTGCTACGCAGTCACCAACTTCTCAAAGACGAGCAAAATCTTTGGACGCGCCAGTTATATCAGTTCATCGACTACCCCCAGCTAATGCTTTCTCGAGTAAAGATGACACTGTCGATGTGAGTGAAGCAATTGAAGACAAGGAGATGTCGAAGGAACTGCAAGTGTCGGAGAAATGTCTGGTACAAAAACAACAAACAATACGAATAGAAAATTTGCAGAATAATAAGGTTAACGCTGCTGATCTAACAGCGAATTCAGAAATACTAAATCCCTCGCAATTAAATAATACTAAGATACCAGATCAGAAATCGGAATTCGAATTAAAGGAGAATGTAGCTGTTGATCCTTATCCAATGTTAGATAATTTAAGCGTAGAACCAAAAATTACCAAAGTTAATGCTAATGAATCGCAATCATTTGAAACGAAAGATGAATTGCCCACGCAAATCAATGATAAGACTCTGGAATCCAATAACAATTGTAAGAAACCAATTGGTAAATTAAAGTTTTCACTTAAGAAAATTCAGTCTGATAAAAGAATGAGCGAAGTTGTAAAAAAATTTGTTGCGTCCGAAAAAGAAAAAGATAAAGAGCAAGAAAAAAATAGAGAGAAAGACGAGCAACGATTGCGTGACGAAAAGGCAAAGGATAAAGAGCAGAATATAGAGAATGAGCTGATAAAAGAAGATATACAAGAAAAAGCTAATAGACAAGAGATAGAGAATAGACAAGAGAAGGAGAATAGACATGAAAAAGAGATTAAAAAAGTAAAGAAGGATAGACAGAAGGAAGAGAAAAAGCAGGAGGAAGAAAAACGACAAGAGGAGGAAAGAGATAGCACAAAAGAAAAAGAGCAAAAGCAAGATAATAAGAAGGAATGGGCTAGTGCGAAAGAAAGTGAGAAAAAGCAGGAAGAAGAAAAAGAAACGGATAATATAAAAGAAAGGGAAATTATGCAAATCGGTACAAACGAATGTTGTCCAATCGCGAAAGCAAAAATTGACGAAGGAGAAAAACCAAAAGATAAAGCAAACAATAAAGCCAATGTAAATCATCAAGATAATAAAGATTGCGTAGAGAAATGCTCAGATAATCGACCAAAAGATTTTGGTGATAATTTACCAAATGTCACTATAAGTGGTATTAAAAGTCAAGGCCAGGGTAATAATAAAAATAAGGAAGGAACAATCGAGCCAGATTTCAGTGATTTTCCTCCGGACGGTCCAGACATGGCCAAGTCTCCGATTCAAATATCTATTGAAGAATGCTCTGATGACGATGCTGATTACAGTGATATTGATCAACAATACGATGGCATAGATCCCGAAACCTATGAAATAGAGCCACGAGAGAAGAGGAGATTGGATTCCGGGGATACTAGCGAAGATACCTTAGACGCTTTGGATACACAAATACAGATGCAGGCCATTGATAGCGAGCTGAGTTCACCGGACTATGGCGTTGAAAAAGTCGATGACAAGACTCTAGTGGAAGTCGAATTGACTCCCGAATATTTAGAAATGCGAAAAGATGGCTACGAATGTGCCGAGGAGCTCCCAGAGGACGAGCCAGTGAAAAAATTAGGCGATTTAGATGATAATAGATTGAGCGTCGATAAGAAAGGTAAACTGAGTACGGAACGGTCGAGAAGTGAGGAAACAAGTACGTGGACGCCCGACCGTGAAGATCCTGATTCGAGCTCATGCTCCATAGCTCGGCCACTCGGAATTGGCCAAGGTCAGCCGATTGTTGATCGTCATGAGATTGACATGATCAGAGAATCTCGTAAAAATGCCTCATTAGAGGATGAGAGTAGCAGTAGCTCTGTATATCCAGGATCACATAGGCTCGACGTAAACACCACATGGAAGCCTTTCCCATTGGAAAGTTCAGGTAGCTCGAGTTTAGAGGAAGGCTGGATGCCGCACGATGATAATCAACATCAATCACACTCGGAGGACAGCACTGGGCCAAACGAAGATAGTTTTCTCGGTGAGCTTGTCGACATGCCCGGAGATTTTGGTTATCCAATAAATCCCGAGATTCTTGCGAGCTACGGAGTGTTTTCTTTATCAAGAACGCTGTCGCGAATATCTGAACGATCAACCACCTCGGAACAAGATAAAAGTGACATGGACGACTCTTTCAAGCCAAGTTCCAGATCGCCTAGCTTTGACGATGAGTCGTTAATTTCCAGTGACCATCAACCATCCTTATCTTCTGATCCACCCTCAGCAGCGGCTGTGCTCTCTGTATCGGAAGATCGCAGAACATCTTCGGAACTTCCAGACATTCCTATTGATGTTTGCGTAGAGGACGATGGTACGCCGTGCAAAAGTACTCGAGCGAAACTTCAAGCGCAAACATCGGAAGATTGGCCCTCGCCACCTAGTTCGCCTATTTACGATAAGGCCGATGTTAGCCACGTGCAAACGTTTTATATGGAAATAAAACCGGAAGAAGCCGTGAAAGTTACAGTCACCGATAGTACCGAAACCGGAGATGGTCGGCACGCGCAAAATAGCGATTCAAGCGATGAGAATCGTACCTTGCACGACGATTTGCAATCAACTCTTCTAGAGGATAATCAGAGCTCTTCGGCAACTATGGACGGGACGGTCAAAGTTGTCATGAGACCCCGTTCAAATTCCCATATAACGGGCTCTTCCCATAGCGAGGATACTTCGATGGGCCTGTCGATGTCCGAGTGGTCGAGCTCAAATAATACCGTTCGACAGTTTTGCCAATATTCCGGTACAAAATCGGACGATAATTCATTAGCAGACTTGGGTGCTTCGATCTCTGATTGGTCTGGTAGTACAACAATTATACCTCAGCAATATTACGCATCCGTAAGTGGAGATAAGAGTCAGAGCGATACAACCACATCAGAGAAAAGTGGAACGAGTATGAGGCCAAATTCAAAGTGTCAAATTGTTGAATGCGAAAGCCTTTCGGGAGCAAATATAGAGTACATCGATCGGTCATTAAACGAAAATTCTGATAAAGAAGGCGATGAAACGAGAGACGAATTCGACGAGGCTAGAAAGTTTGTCGAGAGTCAGTTTGACGAAATGCAGAAGGAACGCTTCGAGGACGATAATATTACAATACAGCAAATTTCAAATATCTCTCCGCCTCGAATAACATTAAAGAACGAATACGACGAAGCGATTGAAGAAAATTTCGACGTTTTACCCGATATCATAGATCTACCAAAGTCCATACCAGAAGAAGATGAAGAAGATCAACTGTACGATAATGTCCCAGCAATGCGATATTCTTGCGGCGATCAAATTCGCGTGGAAGTTAATCGAGGCGATAGTTCAGAAGACATGCACGAAGGATTTGCTGGATTTTCATCCATTCCACGTGCCAACGAAGACGATTGGTCTTTCGAGGATAAGCGTTCGGCACTGGCGGATCCACTTATCAAGCGTAAATTTGGTAGGGTCCGGGCAGATGCAGCTCAAGATCCAAAACGCCCCAGTAGCACTCGATCAACCGAGAGACCCGTCATGGTACCCGTCATGAAAACCAAGTCCACGCCTTACTACTCCACAACAAGTTTAAGCGGAGAGTCAACAACGTCCAGCCCACCGATGCAAATAAAAGCTCAAATAAGAACGAAAACTTTAGCTTATTCGGCCGGTAGAAGTCCACAAAGCGAGGGCGACACTTCATCGAGTATGGACAGTCCGGGGCATACACCCGACAGAGCTCAAAGGGCATTCAGACGGAAGAAACAGCAAAGGCGACATCGAGTGGTCGTTGATATGGAAATAAAAGACGGACAAATAATATCGAGCACCGATTCTAGTTTCGACGTTGCCACAATTCCGCCACCATTACTTCCAGAGCCAAATATTGATATTGAAGATGATGACAATGATGAGCTGTCCGAAGCGAAAAACGAAAGAAATAAGAAATAAGTAACTCGGCACTAAAAGGAGCGCGCTGGAGGGGATTTTTTTGTTTTAAACAAACAACGAACATACAAGAGATTGTTTTGCAAATTGATAAAGCCGCATAAATTTTGGAACACAGGAGGAGAAGATGAGCGTCAATCGTGTAATAATAAAAGTCCTAAGTCAAATACAATACTTCAGAATCTCCAAGCGAAGGAATTGAATTGGAGTCGCATGGAATTGACTTAGATATTTACAAGTATTGTAACAGCCTAACGCACACCAGAATTTGCAAGTAAACTGCAATTGATGACAAAGTCAATGAATAATGATGATGTGACTGTGGTGTGTAACTTTACAATGTTAATGAAACGCATAGAAGTAACGATCAGTTAATTGCTCGTATAATGTTAAGTATTAAGATTTATCGAATGATTATTTATTAGACGTTTAGGTAGCGATTATGAACCACAATTGAGAAATATTATTTTATATTTAGCGTTCTCTTTCACGACTGAATTCCATCAGAATTTTGTGTATCAGAAGGAAAAAAAGAATGTTTTAATAATAATAATAATGTGTTTACGAGAACGACAATCATCGCTGAGATTCAATAAGAAATTGAAGAAAGAAAAAAAAATAGAAATAAAAATGCGCCCACAAAATTGGGCGACGAGACATCTTTAACGTAGTTTTACAAGCCAAACTTTGTCCTTATTCTATTGATCTCTGTATAATGTATTGAATAGAGTAGATATTTTCTTTGAAGAAACGGACAAATTCGTGATAATAGATAACCAAACTGAACATGTAACAAGTAATTGACGTAACGAACGTAATGAGGAATTTTTATCCGCAAGGAATTGTAGAGGCAATGGATTGTCACTGCCTTGTGAGAAAAACAATTTGACGAGCGATTTTATTGTATGTCCTCGTAAAACACGATATCGAAATAATTAAAACAACCTTTTACGGGGTTGAAGTCTAGTCACTTTTATTTTAACATTACGTACCTAGTTTTTATACAATATTCAATCGTTCACATTTTTATATATAAACCGAGCAGTTAAGGCGAAACAGATGATGAACTCAAATCCCTTTTTTCTATCTGCCAACGTGCGATTCGAATTGACTAAACTGTAATTAGATTACGTAACGATGTATCGACGATAAATATTGAGTGGCGTTAAGCTTATATTGAGCTAATAATAAGTTGTTAGCCTGTTATGTAGACAAACTAAATGAATTATTTCATAGGGAAAGTTATTTAAGAGAGAAAGAGGAAAAAAGAATAAACTAAGTTCGTCGCAATAATTAATAATATAGTTTTGTCATTAAAGTGAAATATTTTTTAATCTTCGTCGGAGCTTTTACTAGAATTGCAACGAAACGGGTCGTTATTTTGATAAAAAAAGTTGTGCTGGTTACCGATCAATTGACTACGGTATTCTTGCGCTTTATATATCTATTGGTTGGAAAAAATTGTCGTTCCCCAAGATGAATATCCACAAAATACATCGATCTAAATTCGTTGACGCAACCTCCAACGAGAGATTTAGTTGTTACTAATATTGTTAATGTATCGTTATTGAAATTTTTAACGGTCCAATGACCTAAATTTTATTGTTAGATAATGTGTAATGTAATCAGATTTTTTAAAAATTTTATTTACAAAGCATACGCGATTGGACTGACTTGTATGTATACAATATATAGTCAGCCAATCATCATCACCTAGGATATTAACTCTGTGATTTGCTATTTGTCTGATTTCAATTACTATGAAGCGCTTATTATTACTGTTCGTATAATAATCGTGCGCATTAGAAAAGTTAGATGGCGAATTAAGATTGTATTTTGCAGGAATGTTAATTCCCAAAGCACACTACTATAATTGCAAATTAAAGTGCGACAGCATGAATTGATTTTTTCTCCCGCCTGTTTAATGAATTACATTAACTAGCACAATTCATGATCATTGTTCGTTGTCAAATATTTTCCTACGAGATATTTTCTTGAATTAGCAGTGTTCTGCATTACGACTGCGATAGCTACATTTTTATTCATTCTTACAATCTTTAAAATATTTCATTGATTTTACACGTCACTTTTATCTTCATTTGTTTAAATTATTTACATTACTTATAATTTATTTTACTCTATTCAATACTTTGGCTCGTCAATTCACGAAACCTCAAATATTGCCAAAGTTTATTTTGAATCGTGTTAATTATTGTGAGTAAGTTAGCAAACTAATGGTATATCCGCAGCGTATATTCGCCGAATTAAAAATATACACCTCAATTATAAACATTGATCATTTACTTTCATAAAGCAAAAAGAAAAAAAAGAAAAAGTAATAGACAAAGTATATCAATTGAAATGGTTCGTTACATAAGCAGAATTAAATAAGCATTGCATAAGTCGTTCAATTGGCGAATTGTTCGTTCACAAATGACCGGTAATTCGGTATTTTAAAATTAATAATTGACATACAATATCAATATAGAGTAACTTAACGGTAACATTTACGCTTTAAAATTAGGAGAACAAGGTATTACTAGCCAAAATCAAGTTAATATAGCAACGCGAATTAATACACAACTCATTCTTTTCACGTGTACACTCACGACGACACTCGACATTTTCCCATTAAAGCCATACTAGCACTACCATTACCACTACCACTACCACTACCACTACCACTACCACTACCACTACCACTACCGCTACCACTACCACTACCACTACCACTACTACCACTATCACTACTACACTTGCACCAAGTCAATTCTTCAATTTTAAAAATCAACATAACAATAATCATCTCCACTTTATATAAGATTAGATTAGCTTCTATACCCATTACCGTTCATTTAGAAGTAATTGGGGTAAATGAAATTATATTTCCATAATGGGTCGGTCAGCTTTATCCGCGTGAAAATTCGAAGCAACCATCGAGCCAATTGAATTTCAAGCAATAAAAAGAAAATTCGAATACAATACACAGCAATCTCTAAAGACTCCATCGCACTCGAATATAAACGAAGCTCATCGATTTGACAATTTGCGCTATTCAATTATTACCCCGTGGGAGCTTTTAACTTAAGCGTGTCCCGTCTACTTCACAAACGTCCGAAAGGCACAAAACGAGCCGGACTCGTCGTCACAGAACAAGGAAAGCTCAGTTAAGGACCAAGTGCTTCTTGACAGGTGGTGGTGATGGTGATTACAACCGCTGGAACTACCAGAATGGGTACGTGAATTCGCCGGCTTGGCACGTGCCTTACCGGATGAACCAGGTGCGTAACGTAATGGTTCATGCGACGCCCCGCAACCTGACCAATCACTTCTTACCGGTCACCACACCCATCTATCCACGATGAAGCGATTAGTAAACGGGCGAAGTTGTAACTAAATGTGCTCGAGGAGAGGTGCCATGCCTTGTCGACAATTTATCAGAACAAATCAATCAGCACAAAAGCAGCGCCGGGGTCATCTTTCGTCTTAGCCTATTCGAGGGACGCTGCAATTGGCTGCGATTGCCCTCGAAACAGCTCCAAACAGTTTCCCTTTTTCGTTACCACACACTTATTATTTATTCACGAGACTATATTCACCAAGGCGCACATTTTTGCTTGCGTACAAGCACTTTCACTAGACGATGCTTAGGTATTGTGACGATAAATCAGATCAGAATTACGTGAAATCCATTGCAATACTATTAGCTAGAATGTTTAGCTTTGCTGACTCACCAACGTTGTGACAGAAAAAAAACACAGCAGCAGCAGCAGCAACAAAATTAATAAAAAGAAAAGAAAAGGATAAGAAAGAAACATCTTATGATCATTAAATTTAGAGGCTTGAATTTTTTCTTATTATAATATCCTACTTTGTCCATTATATATTGTGAATTTCAATATAATCATCCTCCCATTAAAACTGACCAATTAATTTCTGCTCTGATTGATATCAACAAAAGTACGCACACATTTATGCAATACCTTATAGAAAAATCAAAATGTTTTTGCACTTCACTCATCACACTTCATTCGGTACATATATATATACATATATATACATATACATATATATATATGTATATATATGTATATGTATATATATGTACATATATACATATATATATGTATATATGTATGTATATAAGATATCACAATTCATATAGATCACAGCTACTGTAGATCACAAGAAACAATGAGTATTTGTAGCTTCAATACCTCACAATTATTCATTCCTCTGTATTAGATTCTTACGTAAGCGTGCAGTGATTGACAATTTGTAAATAAGTCAGGTGATCTTTCGATAGCCCAATAACATCTTCCCAATTACTCGAGACAAAAGCAACCTGTCAATCTCTGATTATTTCATTGCTCTAATATTTAGAGATTAAATAATCGGCGCATTTGTAGCTTCTCTGCATTAGCATTGTAGGTTACCTATTGACAATAAATTATTCAAATCGTAGTAATTGTTTGCTTTACCAAGCTCTTAATTAGGCAGTAAGTGCACTTTTCAAGTTGAGCATTTTACCATTGTAGATTTCATTTGCCAAATTAAATATCCCGCCTCGATGCACTTGAAATGGTAAATTGTGTAAGTCCTTGTTAGCGTCTGAATTATCATTATGCACTTCATCGGATGAGAACATTTTGCAAAATAAATTGCCATTTAAACCATCTGAAATACTTTAAATCAAGTACAATTAAAGGCCTTTAAACACGATTTCAGCAGTCCATGATTTTTAT
Source organism: Ceratosolen corneri (assembly GCA_030522565.1). NCBI lineage: Eukaryota > Metazoa > Arthropoda > Insecta > Hymenoptera > Agaonidae > Ceratosolen > Ceratosolen corneri. The sequence goes on along the minus strand of JAPYYT010000144.1, from coordinate 40,568 downwards.
AAAAGCTTGTAAGCATTTATTATATACATTTCTTAAAAGCTACAATTTATGTACAATTTGTCTGGAAATAGCTCACTCTTTCATCAGTACTTTCATGCTCTCATTGCCGAAACGTCATCCCATTCAATTAATGTGTACATTAACGTGTCTTAAAAAAATATCCTAAATTTCATTGTGAAATGACTGAAGTATTATGTGATTATCCCGTATTAATTTACAACTTTTATATACCCAAATTGTACACTTCTTATACATAAATTATGTGTATCTGTGAACCATTACGTAACGACCCTTCTTTAATAATCTGCGTTAATAAGTATAAATTCCTGAACATCGTCAAGCTAATATATATATATACATATATATATTACTACGTTAACTATTAATATGAGAATGTGACCTTTACATTATTAATTATTCCAGTTGATTAAAGAAAAATTCTTTTCAGGGGTTTCTGCTTTTTGACCAATTTATATGTATAGAAATCACCGATCACTGACAATTGTCACGATTTATTCCTTTTGGCTTTTAAGTTATACATTTACTTTATACATGAATATACAGATCTCACGAGAGAGTTTAATGGCAGTCTAAATCATTTGTAAAAATGCCTTAACTGATTTTTTCTTTTCTGTACATTATTTATTCATCACTTGATTATTTACTGATTTCTCTTAATTTTAATAAAATTTTTGCATGCAAAGATTAATATTGATTTGCATTTGGAATGTCATAAGATCATATCTGACTATAGAAAATCAATCATTTTTAATGCTATCGTTGATAGTATTTAATTACTAATGATTACATACCTTATATAAGTTATTAAACAAATCAAATATTTACTTTAATGTCGTCTATGATCTTGTGTATACATACATATGTATATATATATATATATATATATATATATGTATGCATACGTACGATCATAAATCTCAATTGTTATTTTTGTAATTATTATTGAAATTTGAATCGTATTTTAATATACAATTGTATATAAACACATAATCCGTAATTTCACGTAGAATTTGACTTCAGAGTAAAAAATTACTGAAATTAGTCATTTTTTATTCAAGGTTATATAAAAAAAAAATTTTAATTTCTTAAATTCTTCAAATACATTTATTCTTTGTTATTGAAAAAAGAAAAAAAAAATTATAATATAACAGCTGTTTTTACCTACATTTAACATTTCTTTCTTTATTAATTTTTAGTTGTATTAAAGTTACATTAAAGATCGGTATCATTTGAATTTGCAATTAATATAAACAATGTATACAGAACTAATTTTGTTGGTTGAATTGTTTACTCAAAATTTCATGAGAGCGAGTATGTAAATCTCTGCATGTTAGGCATGATTTAATTATACAATGCAAATGAAAACGATTTCTCGAACGATCTCTCATTATCGAAAGTTCTCTGGAAAATTCCTAAACGCAAGCCTACCATTAACATTCCTCTTGAAATGCTTTTCGAAACAATGGCTCGACAAGAGAACGTTCAAAAATCGAATTGTTACTTAGTATAACTAATTTATTTAAGACTTGACTGACAACAAACTACTACCATCATTATCATTCTGTATCAAAGCTCGAATTGCGTAACTCTTAAAAAAAACAATTATAACGAGTAATCTTTATAATTACCTCGCATCTTCCAAACACAGCAAAAGACCTCGGAATGGCTCGAAGAGCAGGTCGCCTATTTCCATTTTATTCCAGTTTTTTTTTTTGACACTGTATTGGTAATAATGATAAGCCATTCGAAAGGATTGTACACTGCTTTCTCATTAATTGTATGAAATAATTGAATAATAAATGGGGTGCGTTTATTGATTGGCAGACTATATTGGAAAAATTTATTGTAAATAATTTGCAATCAAGTTTCTACGTAACGAGACTGGTTCTTATTATAAAGACTAACTTTTCTAAATTCATAGTAAGGAATAATTATTACTCGTCAATGACTAATGCAAAGTCCATTTACATAAAATTATTGGAAAATTGTGTATTTTGGCAGACTATGAATATTCTCATTCAAGACCAATATATATATATATATATATATATATATAACAAATATATATATATATATATATATATATATATATATATATATATATATATATATGTGTGTGTGTGTATAATGATCTTGAATTGGAGATTTTCTCAAATGGACATGACTGTATGAGCGTTAAGTAGTGCGATAGTCATTTATATGTCAGAAAATAAATAAGAAGAAAAAATAATGCGAAGAACATTTGAGCTCAAGTAGATCAGCCGAAAAAACACGAGAATGAAAAAAAGTGTATACATATAGATTATGAATATACGGTATAATTACAGGTATATTAATATTTGTTGGCATCGAATGATTTTTCGTTTGTATTCGTGTATTTTGAAAATTCAAGAAAAAACATTAATCGTTTCAATTATTATTAGAAAGACTGGATTAACAACGTAATAATTGTTATAACTCTATATTATGTTCATTTATGCACGTGCGGCTTCCCCCCCCCCCCAAAAAAAAAAGAAAATAAAGGTTAAATAAGTTGAAACGAAAGGGGCAGCGTACATTTTAATTAGGAAATTGAGAAAAGAGTACCAATTGAAGTCGTAGGACATCTATTGTACATTAATTATTGATACCTTTACTTAATCTACTTATGATACAATAATAAATTATACAAAAATCAATTTCATAGGCGTGTTCATAATTTGAATTATGTTTTTTTTTAATATTTGTTCTCTCTTCTAACTGAATTTTATGTTTCTTTTAAAATTATTACTTTTTACTTTATCATTGAACTTCATGTGCCCCATAATTGTTTGTAAGGCAATTAACTTCCTAGAGTGCTAGAAGATTTTTCTTCTTTATTATTTTTATGATTCAAGTATTAATAAAAACGATCATTTATATATAAATTTTATCTTTTACACCTGTAAATAATTTACATTCTATTATATTTGTAATATACACTGACGGATAGATAGCAATTTTCTTCCTGAATTTTTGTAATTATTTTAGTAAAAATATATATCAAAAAAAAAAAAAAAAACAACTTGAACTATAAATATTGCATTTATCATTAAAGTCTATGGAAAATAAAATTTCACGATAATAATACATTGTAAATAAAAGTTTTGCGAGTAGATTTTTCTAAACACTTGTTGTCTTCGCTCTCAATTTATCATTAATATTGTCATTTAATTTTGATTTAAATCCATTTTCATTCCTCTCGTTCAAATTTCGTTTGTCGTTTTTATTTCGTATCTTTGTATCGCACTCCTGGAATTGTTGGTCGACTGGATGACAATACCACGTGTGAGTAAATGCCAACGAAACAAAAACCTTTTATTCGCTGTGAACTTTTTTTTATGCCTTCTTGAGTGTTTACCTTTTTATCAAGATTCGACTTTGAAATTTATCGTGTAGTTGGTAATGATTATCTGACACGATGTCTAGTTGCATTTTTGACCATAAATCACGCATTTATTAAGTTTTCATTTACTCTTTCATTGTGTACGTGTTATGTGTAATATGTTATGTATTGCTTTTTAAGATCCAAGTATTTAGGTTTTTTTTTGTATAATGCATAAAGATATGCGATTAAATTTAATAAACGCGAAAGATATATGACCGCTAACTATATATATGTAAAGATAAAGATATTTTTAACTTGTAAGCCTTACATTGTAGATAATAACTTAATTTAAGTGACAAGAAAAATCATTCATTATTTTAAAATATTTTCTTGACATTAAAATTAATGAACTGACGATTAAATATTATTATTTACGAAATTAAGAGAAAAAAATAATGAAAATTTACTTTATTTTCATTGATTGCACTGGAAAATTTGTTAAAAATTTTTTCCCACGAAATTTTTTGTTTCCGATTAGTAATTATTATTTTAAATATGTCGTAGTTTGCTCCTTAAAATTTTGATTTTCAGCATGAAAATAGTTGGTAGATTTTTTATTAATTCACGCTATATAGATTACCGAAGAATTAATATTCAAGAATATTTTGACATGAAAAATTATTTGAATATATATGTGTCAAGGAATTTGACATATACTTAAATTATCCTTCACTGATATTATATTTTCATTAAATTTGTACTTGGTACTAAAGATACCAAAGACTCACATAAATCGTAATATATTTAATCCAAGATCCGACGAATATTAAACGAGCGCTCATTAGTATTCATTATCAAAATTAATATTTTCTAATTTAATAAGTATTCAAGAGCATGATTATTTGTGTCTGGCTTATTAATTTTAATTATGCGTTCCTTATATTTACAATTATTTATGAATTAATTTTCTTTATTTATTATATTTATATATATATATTGTTCTCTATCTTTAGAATATATTATTGCTAAATATTTATATTTTGCCAGTTTAATTTAAAATTCACACATATATTTTGATGGGCTAAAATTATCCCGATCCAAAAAACTTGAGAATTTTATTATACAAATGTTTCAATATGTTCATGGAGCATACATCAAGTCCCCCGTTGATAGTTCTAATCTAACAATTTATAATAATTGACTTTTAGCTCGATAGTTTAATAACCTAAATAAAACGTAAGTCACGGTAAATGTTATTGAAATTAAGACAATTGAAATCTTGAAATCGTTAGGCTGCAGATTTACATTTATCCTTGTCCGAACTGACAATCATTGAAAATCGATCGATTACGCGTAAATTAATTTAACGAGTAAAATACACGTTATAAACGAACGATAAATTAATTGTTGTATTCAACGTAGCCTTAAAGAAGTAAGCTTAAATCAATCACCGAAGAATCGATTGAACATTTTGTGCGTTTGAGATTTGGATACTTAGAGCCCCATCGCTAGCCAAATTATTATAGCCCATTAAAAGAATTCTAAATTGCTTAAAACTGATTTTATAACGATATAAATATTACAGAAGATGCAGAGTGTGAGAAAGCACATATTACTCAAAATCAGTCAGTCTACAAGGTCGAGAACAACAATTCGTTGTACTCTCGTAGCACGCAGGAGAGAAGGATGGCGAACGGCAGTTATCCTCAGGATATTGGCGAATTGAGTTCGGGAAAAATGCTGAGAAACGGTGACGTGGTGGAGGAAGTTGACGGGAGGAAGACCAAGAGATGGCCAACGGACAAAGTTTATTTCATAGCCAAGGAGCTTCTCATGACCGAGAGGACGTACAAAAAGGATTTGGATGTCATTAACATTGTACGTAAGCTGTTTCATCAAATGTTAATAAGTCGATAATTAGATATGCACAAATGCGATAAAATTCTATAATTGGTAAAGCCATTTAGCGCCAAAGATTTTAGAGTGAAAAGGGATGTGATGGTTTTTTATGTTTCAAGACGACATTTATAAGTCTATACTTATTACAAAGCTATATATATATATATATATATATATAGTGATTATATAATGCTAATTAACTACATATATCTTCTAAATTATTTTAAGCAATGTATTTCTATATATTATTATTTATTAACTCAATTTACTAGACTTATAAATTATATTTCGTTTGGAAATTAAGAGTTATTGTGAAAAATAGAAAAATAAATATCTATGAAATATTCTGAAACAAACCATTTCTCATTTACTAAACAAAATACTTGTTTTTTTATTAAATATTTCTTTACGTAAGATAATTTTACTTTAAAATTATTAGATTTAAATTATAGTTTTCTATTATAGTTATTATTATCTACATTATGTTATTTATATATAAAATGTTATATATTATTCTGATGGATCGTTGGCTGAATAATTAATACACATGTTTGGAAATTAAACGGGGTTCTAACGTCTCGTTTGAGATCCACTTCGAATTATTGCATGATAAATGGGAAAATATAATTTTAATGTAAAAGATCGTCAATTATTATTGAATCGATGCATCCATTCTGCCAAAGTCCAAGCTAATCCACGTGTTGCAGTGGTTCAGAGAGGAGTTGTCGAAGGAGTCGGAGAGTGAGGGCAACTCACTGGTCACTCTCATCGAGTTGCTCGCAGATGCTCACGGACCCTGCCTCCAGGAGATGGAGGTCAGGTTGGCGCGCTGGGAAAGCAACGCGCGCTACAACATTGGCGATTATTTTTACAACGCTTTGCTCGACGTACTTCCGCTTTACGATCAGTACCTTGAGAATCTCATGCCTGTGCTGGAGAAGTTCGAGTACTCCATGCGCACCTCCAAACATTTCGACCAACTCTGCCGAGACTTCGAGCTGCAGAAGCACTGTTATTTGCCTCTGACAAGTTTTCTACTTAAGCCCCTGCAACGCCTCATTCATTACAACAGTATTCTTACTAGTAAGCACTTGGTGAAATAATAAAAAATTATTTTGCCTCTCTACTCCTCTTATTATTAAGCGTAAAGTTTTCTCGTTAACATTATGTATGTAATTTTTATGCAGTTTTCTCTGTTTTTTTTTTTTTCAAGACTATGTATTGTTACCAATGTGAATGAAATACATGGTATCAATTGAGAATCCTACTTTCCTTTTTTTTTCTTTTCTTTTTTTTTTTTTAAAAATAACGAAAATGTAGTATCAAACGTGTGATCAGTGAATTGCAAATTTTTAATTTCTTAACATTTAATTTCCTAATGCTTTTTTTTTAAATACAGTAGCCTCAAATGCACAGTAAAGCTTATTACAATTATGTTAAGAAAACAAAAATGTTTCTGTTTGTAGATTTATTAGATCATTATCCAAAAGATCACACAGACTTTGAAGACTGTTCGGCTGCAAGAGACAGATTAGGTGACACATTGCTGGACGGATTGGTAGTTCTTAACGAGGCGGTAATTATTTTTATCAATTATTTTGCATGACACCCCGATCGAGTCCCCCATTGTTTGACAAATTTTATAAATATTTAATAGGAAAATTTGGTCCAACTGTGCGAATTGCAGCGAGATATCAGTGGTTTTGATAATTTAGTGCAAGAAGGTCGGAGGTTTATAAGACAAGGTTGCCTACAAAAGTATAGTCGTAAAGGCTTCCAGCAAAGAATGTTTTTCTTGGTACGTATGGAGCGATAAAAGATTTGTTTATTAATTCAAGCCAATTCAAGCTAAATCATTTAATGCTCGTTCTAGTTTTCCGATGTGTTACTCTATACATTCCGATCTCAGCAACCTACGCAGTGCTTCAGGGTTCATGGACAATTGCCTCTAAAGAATATGAAAATCGAAGAGAATGACAATAAAACTGGCACAGATTATGCTTTTATCATCCATGGCATTGGCAATCAGTAAGTATATTGAGATATTATGAAAAATATATATTGCCATATTAATAATTGACATAAAGCACGCTATATTTTTCTTTTCAATCAAAATAATTATCAAATTTAAACGCATAACGAAACGTCGAGCAGAAAATCTCTCTAATATCAATCGGATTTTCTTAGCAATAAATAGGAATTTATGTATGAATACAAGGATTGTTTTAAGAGCGCAAAATTTGTTTGAAATTAATAAATGAAAAATATTTTTAAGATCCTTAACGGTGGCTGCCTGTAATGAAGTGGAGAAAGAGAAATGGCTACAAGATCTTAATGCGGCAATTGATGGAACTGATTCGAAGGAAGGAAACATGCCTTATTTAAATTTAAAAACTTGCAGTAAGTCTCACGATATGTATTGAATACTTTTTCTTAGATTAAAGAATTAAAGTCATTATAGTATTGATTTTGCTATGAAATGAAAGTTATTGTTGATGCTAATTAATATAAATAGCGAAAGGGAATTACGTACAATGTAATATTAAAACTAACAGTCCAAAAATAAAAATAAAAAACCATTATTAATTTCATCATGTTTATTTTCTTTTCTATGTATGTTTCATTCATGAAGTACGTAAACAATAATAATCGTGATGTATTTTTAGAGCATAGAAACACAATTGAACAAAATCTTATGAACATTGCGTTAATTATATAACTCGCATACAGCAGTTTGAATAAATCTAATTGCATTGTAGTCTTGGGATCTGTGGATGAAGTTGGAGATGGTGTTGGATGTGAAGGTGATCGCACCAGTTGCGGTGGGGCAAAAACATCTCAACGACGTAACACGACAGTTCACGGATGTTGGCATCGAAATATGAGTATCAGCCTTACCGATCAATTTCGAGAATTTCAGGTAATTCAGAATTATCTGAAAGCGAGATAACCTTTGCAATATCATTTCTTTTTTCCGCTAAATTTTAAGATTAGGAAAATTGAAGCAGTGCTTTTGTATGCGCATAAGCGCTATACTAACAACAATGTTCATAATGTATTAATTTCATTTCATAAAGACAATATTGTAGAATAGAATAAGTAGCCTATTATGTAGTGGTGAGATTATAATTGAATTGAATTTTTGCTTTCCGTTAATGATTAACATTTATTTACAAATATTTGTTTGGCGTATGCTCTCGAGATAGCAGCTTATCCGCCTTGAAATATCAAGTGACCAAAAAAACAAAGCCAATTATTAAGAACTGAGAAATTTAATGCTGGGCTTTAAAAAAAATTGCGAGGCCTTAAATTCACCACGACACTCGCTCGTACAAAATTATAACGTTTTATATTATGTCATTCAGAATCAGCTCAGTGGTTTCCTATTGCGCAAATTCAAAAATAGTAACGGATGGCAGAAGCTCTGGGTCGTCTTCACCAACTTCTACTTATTCTTCTACAAATCCCACCAAGATAGCTTTCCTCTTGCAAGCCTGCCACTCTTGGGTTATATGGTTTCCCAGCCATCGGACAAGGACGGCATTAACAAAGACTTCGTTTTTAAATTGCAGTTCAAGAATCATGTATATTTCTTCAGAGCGGAGAGTGATTATACGTTTGGAAGGTACGTTATAGATTAAAAATTAAGAAAACGAATTTGAATCTTTGATTCGATATGAATATTTATTATAAAAGTGAGTGGCTTAATTTGTTCGAAATGAAAGATATTTATGAGAAATTTTTTAATTTGTCAAACAAATAAAGTGTCTTAAGCAGAGCTTTTGAGTATTTGAAGTTTTAAAAGACCAAGTGCATGCATAATAAATAATATTTTATATTAAATACTAAATGTAACATATGCGCGCAAAGACTTTTAATTGTCAACAACAGTATTTTTATTACAATTTTTACAATATTAACTTGAACTTATCTCGTTGTAGATGGATGGAAGTCATTAAAAGTGCTACGCAGCAGTCATAACTTTTAAAGAGGAATATTAAATTGTGTACGTGAGTGAAAATAAAAAGAAATACAAATGGTATGGTAACAACTATTGCTTTACTTGATTTTCTCTAAATACGTGAGCTTTGCGTCAAAACTATAATTAATAAATCTATTTAATTTGTCATACTTTCAAATTTATTATTAAAAAAAAAAAAAAAAAAAAAATTTTTCGTTGTACATTTTCGTTGTCTTGAAATTAAAACCATTGATGAATAATATATCATTATAAAGGCTTTCAAAGTTTTTTTTTCTAAATGTAATATTGATCATGTGATACTTTCTTGATAATGTAAAAGAACGGAAAAAGAAAAAATTTGTCACGGCCTTATAAATCAATTTATTATAAAAAAAAAATATGGGATGCTATCCACATTGTTTGTTATCTTTCGAAATTTTAAAAAAGTGTTTTCATAATTTATTATTTAAATAAATTTTAAATATTACTCAGAGATTATTTATAGTATTTTGTTATTCTACTAAAAAAATTGTTTCTAATACTCTAATAATTATTAATAATTATTAGATTATCAATTAATAATTATTAATTATTAATAAGTAATTTTTTGCGAATATTCTAATTTCTAACAATTAAAGAAAGAGTTCTATCTTCTTTCCGAATTTGTAAGAATTTTTCTGCTAGATGTTGTGAGCCATAAACAAGCCTAAATCCTTACTATTTCTAAAATTTATTGTACAAATATTTAACGATTAACAATTTATCAATATATATAACTTTTATATTGTTTTTTAAAGTTTAAGTCAAACATTTTTATAAAAAAAAAATATATAAAATTTAATGTACCATTCAGAATCACTATCGCTTAAACTAATAATATATAATCATATTATTACGAAATAATTTTTGAAAACTATATATATATATATGCATATATATATTCTTATATTAGACTGTAAGGAATATCTTTTATTAAAAAGTCTAGGCAATAAAGATATTAAAGAATAGAACTCAATCCCAAAGGTATAAAAACATCGCTTGAAACTTTGAAAGTGCACATTTTTACAAAGAGTAATGTAATAATTATCTTTTTGTATTCGTAATTAGGATTAAGTCTTATTTTGCATGTGCGATTGCGTTTAACTAATTTCCACTCGCGTAGGCTAAAAGTAATTGTATATAAATCGAATATCCTTTTAGGTAGTTTTAAATTGTCGTAAGAGCTAGATTAAGCAATTTCTAAATGTTAAATAAAAAAACTCGATAACGTAATAGGAGTATCGTTGCAAAAACCATCTTTGATGATTTAATTTGTTTGTTTTTTTTTTTGTTCAATCTACGTAATTTAGTGAGCCCTTTATTCAGTATTAAGCTAAAGCTTGTCGATTTAGTAGCGTCAGAAATGTTTGTTTTAAATATATTTCAACTTGAATATTGAATGTTTAAAAAAATCACATGTAAAAATGTTCAACCTTAAGTGATTTTGCTTTTTCACTAGATCGTATATTAATGTTTAGAGCAATTATTTTAATGATGTGGTGCTGATTTAATTGTACATTTTTGCATGCAATAATCATTTATTTAGAAATCTTTTGAACAACTTTTTTACAACTTTACACACTTCAAAATTCTGCCAATGCCTTCTTACGAAAATGTTCTCCATTCTAAAGCAATAAATATTTAAGACTGTAGACAATTGCTGTTTAAGTATCCGAAAAATACAATTAATCTTATGAAATAGGAGTAGTTTTAAGAAAATTTTATAAAGTGCAATCTATTTACATGCGTTTAAATCGAAATGTATTATACATTATGGCAACATTTTTTAAAATATTATACGCCGTGAATAAATTGAAGCGAATTGAATAATTTTCTGCGTTTTTATAAGTTTTATTATGAAGATTTATGAATTTATACGAATTGTAATTATTTTTTCATATAGTGAAAATTTTTCAAAGAAAAATATTGTATAAAAATTATAAGATGTATGAAGAATAAACTCTTACCTGAATTCTAAATGAAACGGCTTTTTATTCAATTTTATTATTAGACTTTGATTAAATTAACAACAATTAATAATAATTGTAAGTATTGTATGTTGTAAATACACACATCCTCCCTGTGCAATAAATGATTTGACCTTTCAAAATATAAATTTATTTATAAATTTGCAGTTGTTATTAAAGTACCGTTTTTTAACAAAAAATTAGCAAATTTTAAAAAGCTACTTAGAATGTTATTCAAATTAATAGAAATTTTAAATTATCGAGTTATATCTTATGTTACAAATAATTTCAGCTAGCACATGTATAATAAATTTATAATTACCATAAAAATTTATCTTGCGTATAATAAACTTAAAAGCTATTAATCTGCACAAATTAAACAGTTATTTTGTAGTAAATACTTTACTATCTGTATGATTTAGTATATCTGTCAACAATAAAAAAACGATGGATTTATTTGCAATGTAAACACACATAAAAACTTATTTTAATAACATTTTTATAATGATGAATTCACTGTGTATAAATTAGAAATGTATATGTATTTTAAAATAGTTTGATCATGATTGAAAAATTTAAATATTTAGTTTTCAATATTGTTATTTTATACTTAATATATTAGTTAATTATTTAAGACTACTTGAACAATTTCAAAATATATATGCTAAGCGTATATTTAAAAAAAAACATTTAAGTATAATTTAAGTATAAATATAGAGATTAATTATTATATTCATTTATATTAAATATTATATTAATTTGAACACGTAAATAAAATGCATTATGAATGGATTTATTATTTTGTTCGATCTTTGTTCAATAAATAATAATGTTTGTATATAAAGTGAATTTTTTCTAAATATTTGTTTAAATAATTTTAAAAGCCTAAAAATTATTGTCAAATTAAATTGTTCAACCATCAATAAATAAATCGTAGATATATATTTAATATATTTAATAATTACAAAAACATCAAATTTTCAATAAACACATATATGCACAAATTATAATTATTTATGTAAGTAAAAGTAATATATCAGTATTATAAACAAATTTAAAACGTTAATAAATAAAGCAAATATCTAAAAGTTAAAACTACTTATGAACTGCCTTAATGTGTGCAAGTGTTTACTATTGTTCATCGATTTCTGCAATTTATAATCTTAAAAATGTATATATATATCCACAGGTAATGAAAAAGAAAAATGAAAATGAGACTCGCAAGAGATAATCTATGACTTGTCATTAACTGTAGATATACAACGGTCGTCATGTATCTCGTATATGTTAAATAATAGCAGCTTATTAAAGCAACTTAATTATTCATCCGAGCGCCATAAATATTTCCAGTCCTGACTGATATTGTGAGAAAATGTTTAATTTAAAAATATGACGAACCTCGCATGCCTGTACTTACGTTATGACTTCACAAAGTTACCGACATACTATCATGATGATTCCGTGCGAAGGAGCAATTACACGAAGATGCAAAAACTCGATCAAATCCAATGATCGTCGCAGGACATCGTTAGCAGTGACCTTGAATCGTTTCCTCTAAAGATTTATGTTCGCAGAAGTTGGATCAGGCTGAATATTTTTGGAGTTTTGAAAAACTAAATGAACTTCAAAACACTTTTATATTAATAAAGTAAACATTTGACTCACGAGTATTGACGGGAATAAAAAAATCTGACATTAAAAATAAGCTTCACAGAATTTTGTTTCTAATAATTTTATATGATTGATCGGTGTATTTCATTATAGCATGGTTTCATAATAATAATTTAAGTCTTTAGGTATTTAATAAAAATAAATCGCCAAGGTAATGCAATTTTGTAAACAGATAAAGTCGGCATAATTTTTTTAAAACCATATAACAGGGTTTTTTGTATCGATAAATTAATTAATCTGTATTGCATATTAATAATAAAATAAATAATCATTGAATAAATTATACATATATATATACATTAAGTTGATATTTATATAACGTATTCTATCATTATTAAGAGATTTAATATTTTTATTAATGCTTAATAATTTTGAGAAATTATTTGTTAACAAATATTTGGTTAATATATTAATTAAATTTCAAAAAGTAATAAGAATCTCAAACAAATATATTTTAATTGATAAAATCAATATAGTTCTTTGACGAATTAAGAAAATAAATTCTTGATATTAAGATTTTGCTTAACATTCTCTTAGAATGTAGAACTTGAATTAATCAATTGGAGAAATAATATTACAAATATTGAATTCTTTTATGTAAACAGTATTGCAAATTATCCTAAGTTTTAATGTTAATGTGATTTATATTATACAACTGGAATATTTATCTGCTTACTTCTAAGAACATTTGAATAATTATAAAATTTCCATTTAGATAAAATAGAATAAAACTTTTCATCGTACGTGTTAAGAAAGGCTCGTATAACTCTAAAATAACAAATTTTTTTATCTAAACGAACGAAGTTTTTTAAATTGACCCAAGAAAAATTATAATAATAAATCTTCATTTAATAAAGTTTGATAAAATTGCTTATATTCAATTTTCAAAATAAGATCTATTCAAATTAAGTGGTACATTTTATAATTCTATTTTACTCGAAAATCAATTATCAGTTCGATTTATCAATTGATTTATTATGTCGAAATATTAATTTGAAATCATGCATTACAACTAATTGAAGGTTTTTTAAAAGTGATGTACAATATTCTACCGATATATTTACTTTTTTGAGTAGAAATGCATACGTATAACATAGCAAATATTTGTTTTAATTTTAGGTCAAAGTAACTATTCTATATTGCGAAAGGGATATTTTACCTTCAGACATATGTTCCATTAAAAAGAAATTCTTAAAAGTAGTTTTAACTTAAAAAAGTTAAAAAAGTAACTTAAAAAAGTTGCATACGATTGTTATTGAATCGTCGATGTTGTCCTCTTATGGTGCACACACAACTACTTAAAAATGTGATAAATAAGGACATATTAAAAAAAAAAAAAAGAAAAGTAAAATGAAATAAAAAGTATTAGAGTTGATTTATTCTTTTGTTGAATGATATTGTGCCATCCCTTCAGAAAATATATGTAAATACGTTTTTCAAACATAACACCAATTTATATAAAAAAAAACAAAGGAACAAATCAGTTACAGAATCAAAAATCTTAATTGGGATTCATAAGCTCGTGTATTTAAAAATATTAACTGCAGTATTAAAAATTAAATGTAATTTATAAATATAAAGAGGATCTCTATAATGCACCAATTTCTTTACTCTGAGAATTTTTCATCTAAACGTGCTAACATTAAATTAACAGGTAAACTTTAAGCTTCAAATGTCATAAATCAAGATGTTTGTACAAGTATAAAAAACAGGTTTAATATCCGAATGATAAAAGCGGGTTGGTTGGCTACTAAAATATAGGTTTTTCCATTCAAGATTTTTATTTGTACTTTCGTGAAATTGTTTGAGATCATCGGAGGCTTTAATAATTACAATTATTTAACTATTTAGAGTTTCTTACAACTCGATACCACACAATCCAGGCGGATTTTATTAAATGAAACTCTAATTGTTTGCTAATGCAATAACGACACGGAGCTTTGTCATGGCGCAACAAAAATACCAATAAATCATTATAAATAGCCACCTATAAACACTCAAATAAAAAGATCGAATTTAAATTTGAAACGAAGGAGACGAAATGTTCCAAACCATATGGATCTTTTTTTTATCACTTGAGCAGCTCAATTTAAATAGACACAATATCGGCACATTAATAACAATAATAATAATAATAATAATGAAAAGCGAATGAAGCTGAATTTATAATATGAAATTTATTTACGGCAGAAATTAAAAGTCGCTGCACAGGTAGACGATGATTGCCGTACGGAGGTCTAAGCGAATTTCAAAACCTTTGGGGATTTCCCGAAAGATCGCCGACCGCAATCATGACTCCATTGACCATCGGCACTGTTACGCACACATGTGCTCTTACGCTCTATTCACGACGACGTAACTATATGGAATCTTGATTTAATCTCGAATCCATAAACGAGCCTTGTAATATATATTATCTAGCGGCTGCCATTGTCTGGGAATACAAAAGCATCCGATGATATTCTCTTTCATTGAGCTCGAGCTTCGTTATTTATTTTTAACTTTTTGTTAATCAATCGAATTATGGTAAGAACATTTTTTTTTCCCCCTGTTATTTCAGAATTACTATACATTACTAACTGAGCATTCTTACGATGCTTCAATAAAATTTGTACTTTAATTTTGAATTAATGTCCTGTAGAGTAGAGTTTAGAAGTATTTTAAGATAAAAGTAGATCGTGTTTTTATAACATGCAAATCCAATTTGAAATGTAATTTCTACATATATATATATATATAGTAACATATAAATTTTTGTGAAACATGTATATATTTTTCTTTATTTAGTTGCTTATTAGTTGCATCAAATATTATGATTATAACTGATATTTCAGATCGTGATTTATTCCATTAAACATTGGTTTATATCATAAAAATATATATATATATTACCGTGTTTATTATTTAAAATACAATATATATATCTTATTTAAGATTTTATAAATTAAAAGCACATTAATAATAGTTATTATGTACGTGCATGTACATCCACAATGGCCGAGTATTCGTGTGAAAATAATTACGTATTCGTTTATGCGCATATTTAATTTTTTTTGATAATTTATAGACTCATTTAATATGATATTAAAAAAAAAAAAAAAAAAAAAGAAAAAAGAAAAAAAAAAAAAAAAAAAAAAAAAAAAAAAAAAAAAAAAAAAAAAAAAAAAAAAAAAAAAAAAAGGAACGATAATGTAATTAGGATAACATTCATATAATATTTAATTATACCGATTATGTAATACAATAAAAGTATATAAATAATAAAGTCATGAATATGTAACGAATAAGATAAAATTACGAGCACTACTTGGGAATGAAAAAATATTGGCTTTTTAAATTATCAGCTCAACCAAAAGTTTTTAGTGTAACGTACAATTACTATTTGTAGTGCGTAAGTAGTGCCGAGAATACAGTAAATAAGGCTCGATTCCTAAAACAATA
The DNA here is from genome assembly GCA_030522565.1 of Ceratosolen corneri. Classification (NCBI taxonomy): domain Eukaryota; kingdom Metazoa; phylum Arthropoda; class Insecta; order Hymenoptera; family Agaonidae; genus Ceratosolen; species Ceratosolen corneri. The sequence continues at coordinate 24,223 of JAPYYT010000144.1, read as the reverse complement.
AAACTGTTTACTACGTAACGAAAAGTAGTATGTATTGAAAATTATAATAAACATCTATTGTAAACATAAAAAATACAATTTATAATTAATTCGCGGATATAATTAAAAATAATCGATATTACTGTTATTATGAATTGAAACGATTTCGATCCTTTTTCTTCTACGTTAATGTTAATTATTGAAAGTATTTATTTAAAAAAAAAAAAATGATTTTTAAATTAAAATTATTTCATTTTCACCTACATCGGATATTAATATTCAAGTCTAAATTATTGTTTCAAAAATTAAACGAAGCCCATTTTGAATGAAATTTTTATTATATTACGTTGAAATTTAATCGGAAAATTAAAAAGAATGATTTATTTCTTACCGAATTTTATTATGATATCAATACAATAAAATAGGCAATATTAATTAAATATTTGAAAACATCCAAAGCTCCTTCTTAATTAAATTATGCTTATTGAATTTTGAAATTGTTAAGACGACAGTTAAGTTAGCAAACAAATTATTAAATATTTTGTTCTCTTTATAAAAGAATATGCTAATGAGATTTGAAGAAAAAAAATATAAAAATATATCATTTTTAAATTTTCTAGCCATTGAAGTTTCATCGATTTTAATTGATGCAATTGAATCGATTAAAAAAAAATTATTTAAATCACTTTTCTCTCGTTACAATTTTTTTCTTTTATAAAAAATAAATCTACGTGAATTTAAAATTTCAACGTAAGATTTTTAGTTTATAACTTGTATGCTAACTTGCGAGAGTTGTTTAATAATTTTATACGCTAAAATTATTCGAATTTTGGAAAAAGTATAGTAAATGTAGGTTACAATTGATTATAATTTTGAAAATAAAGTGTTTATTTTCATTTTTATGAAAACGATATTATCGTATATCACATTTATCTGTATCAATAATATAATATTTGAGATACTTCGACGCTCTTTTCTTTTTTCTCTTTTAATGCTTAAAAGTTTTATATACAAGTTTGTATGTACTATACCCAACGCCTTGACCGTTTTGTCCTTTCATTTATTTCACATTACGCTTACTCGATTTCTGGATGATTAAATCAAGACCTAAAAACTAATGGATGTATGCTGGATTTTCCCGTACTAATAAACCTTTTGAGAGAATATTATAAAATTTAACTTGATCTTTATTTTTGGAGAACGTCTCGTCAAACTGCTAGATGAGTTGTCGGGAACAAAAAAAAAGCGTAATACTCGCGATTATCAACAAAGCATTCTTTTTGTATATCATTACTGATAATTTGTGTTTGTGTGCCTAGATTATAAAAATATTGTCTTTCACAAGTAAATAATTGATAAATTAGTTATAAAATTTTATCAACAAATGCATTAAGGATAAAGCAAAGAAATGTAAATTATGCGAAAATCATTACGTTATTAGATTATAAAACAGAATAGATAGATATAATTTTTACATTCAAATGGGAATAATTGAATAATAAAGTTTCCAATCATTTTATTAAATTTAAATAACACTTGGGATAAAACTTATGTAAAGCTAAAACTTGAAAGTTGGCTTATAATTATTTGCGAGCAATTAGAAAAAATGTATGTTACTAGCAATTCTATAAGTTTTTCTATAATTACAATTTTTGTCCAAAATTCATGTTATTGAAAAGTCTTATAATTTTATAAAACTCTTATAATAAATTCTCATTTGGCATTTGATATTTTATCTTTTTAATATAAAACGAACAGTAAATAGCAAAGAATGAATTTTGTTTCCAATATGAAAGTTTTAAAAATGTTTCTAATAAAGAAAAAACGGCACATTTAAAAGTTGATTCATTTTGAAATTTTCAGTACGATTATAAATCCTGAATGCATAATGTTTCTTTTAATTAATCTAATTATTTTTAAAATATACAGCTCTTGATAATCTTGTGACGATAATTCCAACTATAGTTAAAGTTTTTTCAAGATTCAATATATTTATATATATACGTATTTCTAAAGATCGGAAAATTTTCTTAATAATGTTCGTACTACAGTATTTCAATAATTTATTTTATCGACGAGAAATACTCAAATCATTAATAAATAGCTATTATTTCATTTGCAATATTAAACATCAAGAGAATTAAAAATAAAATTATAAATTACGTGAAAAATAATAATATGGAATTTTTTAAGCAGACTATTTCATTAATTCGTTTGTTGAACGCATGGAAAAATTAGTGATACGACTCTAATTAAGGTAAGACGCATTTAAACAAAACATTATTTGCAACGTAACATTTATGGGAAAGTATAGATGATATACTCGATTGTCATTGTATCTTAATAATCGATGAGCAAAAACATCATTCGTGACAAGAATTCTATTAATTGTCTAATTAATTGCCATTCTTCGATGGAGAAATGTACCAAGTCAATGTAAAAGCAATGTAAAAAAGTGAAAAAGAGGTATTTTCTTAGTGAAATCAACTGAATTGTTCGCCACTTATGTTTGTAATTCTTTCATTTAGATTATCAACATATTCCTGGCTACTCTGATACATTTGTGCTTCCGCGTGGCCTTGGAGATTTTGTTGATTCTGAAGACGATCGTTTTCGAGAATGTGGAGGGAGAGAGGGAGAGAGAGCGAGCGCGATAATAGGAGATGCCTGTATTGGGAGTAGTTGACTTTAATGTTGTAGGCGAGGTGGGAGGCGAAGTATAAATGTTGGAGACACACCAATGATGAGCATAGTTGCACAGCCATGGCACCGTTTCGGTTAGTCTTCGGGCTTTTAGCCCTTCTCGTCGTGGCTCAAGGTAATTATTATCAGCGCACATTCTCAATCATCTATTCCACGAGTATTATAACATACACATACATACATACATACATGCGCGTATTTGCTATTTGAAAGTATTTTTTTTATAATTGAGGGAGAAAAGGAGAAAAAAGCTATGTCATTTACAAAGTGTCTAAATGGAAATTATGTTTCACGCGTTCCGAAAGCTCGTTCTAAAACTAATAAAAAATTTATCGATAAATGTGTGATTGTAATAATTATTTTCATTTTTAAAAACGGTAATGTAAATTAAAATTGTATTTATTTAATGAAAAATGATTTCAATTGTATTCACAAGAGTTTTCAAGCTCACAATTATTATTACAAGGTTTACTTGTAATCATTCTACTGCTTATAGAAATACTGCATTCACAATATTTTTATATTTTAAATAATTACAAGTTAACCATTAATATATTGATGCTAAAATTGCATCCAATGAAAGAAAATTATTATCTACCGTATTGCATTCTCTTAGTATATCATTAATAATTATTGTAACTTATGATAATATTAGTGCATATGATTAGAGAAGCAAGGAATTAAAAAATTATAATACCCAAGTATTTTAATAATTATCAACAATTGGAAATAGATTTTTGCCACTTGGGATAGGCAAAACGATTATGATTTTGACAACTAATTACTGCACTGGCATCTTAAACGCAATTCGCTTGCCAAAGCCTTTGCAATATCGTCGAAAATAATACGCCGAGGGAGGTAAAAAATGTTCACTCTCGTTGTAGCTCACCAGGACCGCAGCAGACGTTACTCCGGCCGAGGAGGTTATGGCGGAGGCGCAGTCGCTGCCAGTTCCTCTAGCAGCTCATCCTCGAGCTCGAGCGGCTTTGGAGGCGGCACTCACACTAAAACCGACACTCATGCTACCGGAGGCGCTACCGCAGACGCCAAGGCCACGGCTTTAGGAGGCGGTGGTGGTATATCCTTCGGAGACGGTTATGGCGCCAATAGTGGTGGTGGTGGCGGCGGCGTCGGCGGCGGTTATGGAGGGCTTGGAGGTCATCAAGGAGGCGTTGGTCTTGGAGGGCTTGGAGGTCATCATGGAGGCGGTGGTCTTGGAGGGCATCAAGGTGGTGGCGGTAAGTTAATTCTTTATTAAAGATTCTGCATGTAAATAATGAGTCAAAAAAAAGTATTTTTTAAAAGTTAAACTATTTAAAACTTTTTTTTTTTAATGTAAAATGTAAAAAAATTTAAATGTAAATAGAAATCTTTGAACTTAATTTTATTATACATATATTTTTGTACGCAACGCATCTCGATGTTATATTTTTCGTTTGGCTCAATGCAGTTCTATATTAATGGAGATGGAAAGGAGATGTTATTCATGCATGTTTTCTATTGCGAAATTTAAAAGATCGTCATTTAAATTTAAACGCGTGCCATTATTCAGCGTGCAAATATTTCCAAAGTATTTCTTCGTTTCGTATTATTTATTGCTTGTACAATGGAACAGCGTGGTTCATTGGGATAGGAAATATTAGAGAGATAGATTCATCGATCACATTGAAATTCTCGTAAAGTTGTCAAATCGCTATTCTTCCAGGTTTCGGTGGCAGTGGTGGTTTCGGTGGGGCCGGTGCTGGATCCGGAGCCAACGCTCTCGCCACTGCTAATGCCAATGCCAATGCTGGTGCCGGCAGTGGTGGATTTGGATCAAATTACGGATCCGATCACGGCGGGGCTGGTTATGAAGGCTTCAACGGTAACACTGGCTTTCATGGTGTGTCAGGCCAAAGTGGCACTTGGGATGGACAAGGAGTTGGAGGTGGATTGGGCGGTGGTCACGGTACCGGCGGTGGATTCACCAGTGGTCACGGTACTGGCGGTGGATTGGGCGGTGGTCACGTTGTTGGCGGTGGATACACTGGTGGTCTCGGTACTGGCGGTGGATTAAGCGGTGGTCACGGTACTGGCGGTGGATTCACCAGTGGTCACAGCACCGGAGTTGGTTTGAGCGGCGGTCACGGCAATGGCGGTGGATTCGGTGGTGGACTTGGCAATGGCGGTGGATACACTGGTGGTCACAGTACTGGCGGTGGATTCGGCGGTGGACATAGTAATGGCGGTGGCTTCGGCGGTGGATTAGGCGGTGGACAGGGTGTCCATGGAGGTAGCGCTGGAGCATCAGCTAATGCTAATGCTGCTGCCAATGCTGGTGCTGGATCCGGTGGTTACGGCGGTTCAGGTGTTGGTGGATATTCCGGTGGTCTTGGCGGAGGACAGGGAGGTTTAGGAGGGGGCTCCTACGGTGGACAAGGTGGATACAGCGGAGGTTTCGGCGGCCAAGGAGGTGGTCTTGGAGGTGGTTATAGTGGAGGGAATGCCGGTGCCACGGCGAGCGCAAATGCTGTTGCCACAGCCAATGCCAATGCTGGCAGTGGAGGCTTTGGAGGTAGATATTCGAATATGCAATATGATAAGATTTAAGAATAAGTAGTCCAATCGTTATTTATACATCTTATGAACTTGTAATCAAAAGACTTGGGATATTCTTTTTCTTTATGATGATAAATAAAATCCAATTGATATATTACAATACAACCTGCTGATCGTAGAGAGTATCGTAGTTGGTTAGCGAGATAATTTGGTCATGTCAATATTAAAGGATATAAATATTAGAAAAGTTTTATAAATATTATTTATTAAAGAGAGAGAGCACACGTTAAAGTAAAAGCGCATTAATTCTGCAGGTGGCCTTGGAAACGGTGGATATGGCGGCAATAGCGGCTATGGTGGAAGTGGTGGATACGGTGGAAATGGTGGATATGGTGGAAATGGTGGATATGGCGGCCATTCGGGCGGAGCTGGAGCCGTTGCTACTGCCAATGCTAATGCCAATGCAAATGCAGGAGGTGGTGGCTTTAGATCTGGATTGTAAGTATATATGTGTGTGTGTGTGTGTGTGTGTGTGTTGTCAATAACGAAGAATTTTAATAAGCAAGCAAATGAATAATCTTTTGATATTTCATAATAATAAAGCTCATGCATTTGATTATTGCATGAAAATATTATGGCAATAAAATATCAAATTTTATAAATATGTCAACTTTAGAGCAATTAAACTGTCACGAAGTATATTCGGTAGTGACATATTTTAAATACTTCATTGGGCAATCTTATGCTTATTATTTAGTTTGTAGCGATAGCTATCAAAACGCTATTCTGTTTATGCTGATAATTAATTAATTCTCGCTTTTATCGGAAACTTGATAAATAACAAATAATTGTTGTTGTTGCGCATAAAAGTTTAATTTTAATATGGGAACCGATTATTAATACGAGGTCGTCTTTTGCGTTAATTTCCATCTCGATGGGCCGTAATTTCTACTGCTCTAGGACGTTCTTGACGTACTCGAGAAGAAACTTTATTTATTATATCCCATGATTTTAACGCTAAAGTGCGCAATTAAGCTGACAGAAACACATGCTTTATCTGTTTTTCTTATTTTATTTTATTTTTATTACATCGTTTTGCAGAAAAATTCATATTACGTGTCAAAGTTTATGCAAATTTATCACGCCAAGTGTTTAGAGATTTAGTATAATTGCCTTATGCATTAATAAATTCTTATTGAATATTTTCTATCAAATCAAAAAGGAAAAAAAAAGAAATCAATTCGTTAAAAATGTTAGAATTTGTCGTTTTATTGACAAACGCAAAGAATTATTCTTTTTAATTTTCCATATTATGCTTAAAATACAAGTATTACTTATTTTGCATTCATATATAAACATTGTATTTCAATATTAAATGCGTTTTCTATTTTTACGAATGCTTTTAATAATAGGAGAACTCCAAAATTACTGTGCGCACTATACGAATATCTAAAAAAAATTCACATCTAAAAAGATAACACGGTACTCTAGTTAAATTAGTCGAGGCATTTTCTCAAAATCATCAAAAAATTTTCACAAAAAGTAAGTTGAGTTTCCTCTAAAGGAGTTGAAAAAGTTGTTCTAGTTTTATTTGAAATACATATGCTCGGCTAAATTGTTGACGATTAACTATGTGGATTAACTATGGATCAATTATCTCTAATGTGCATATTTATAAACAAGTCGGGACTACAGTAATGCAATAATATAAGAAATTTTCAGCTTAATGTTGGATTAATTAGTCGTCATAATAAGTAATCGTGATTAAAATTTCAGGTTCGCATCGCGGATAAATGCCGACGACGAGTCCGAAGTCAAGGAAAAGGGAACCGTTGAGAAAGCTCAGGGTGTATTCAGCAGCAGTAGTGCCAACATTGACTCGACGGGCAAAGGAACTTACAAGGTTTCGGCTGGAAAAATCCCGGCTTAAGGTCCGGCTAAGGCTGTTTTCAAAATTCAAAAATAAACAAAAAAATTGTTAAGTCACGCTGATTGAGAAAATGATATTCAAAGTTGTTCTCCTTTAACGCAGTCAATTTTTTTTCTTCTTCCTCACTGTATGTGCCTTCTCCCTTTTTGTACGAAAAAAAGCAAAAAAAAAAAGAAAGAAAGCGAACGAAGAAGGCGTGCAAGATTCTGATACGAAGTCTTTCATAAAAGCTAGACGAATGGATCCAGTACTTTGTATTTGTAAATTCGAAAATTGTGATGCGTAAAAGAATTGAAATTTTTAATTTTATACTTCGATTGTTCATAAATGCTGCATTATATATAGTTATCGACGATTCCCTCGCGAATATTGCGAAGCCATGGGAGAAAAAGTATGTAATAATAATTGGCCATGATAAAGATTTTTGTTTATTATGCGCCGATTACGTCGAGTGCATCGTGAGAAAAATTGAGAACGAGGACGTACGTACGGTCCGTTCATATCTTTCTTGCTTAATCCAAGCTCTTAACATTTGTGAATTGAATCTCTCACGTTTCGCATTGTGATATTAATAAACGTCGATGACATTGAAAATCTTTTAATATTATTTTTACCTAATTTCCTTATCAATGGAGCGTGTCACTTGGCGCACGTAAATTAATAAAAAAAAACATTGGACTTTCATTAGATCATTATTTTCTCATAACTCATCTTTTATTTATTACACTCTTTTTAGAAATTAAAGATTTATCTTTTACAGTATATAATTTGATATATTATCAACAATATTGAAAATTAGCAATCATTTTCATTGGTTTCAATTGATTCGTCCTTTTAAAGTTGTTTGAATATTTGTAAATATCCATTTTTACTTAATATATCATATTAAATAATATATTCAATAATATATTAAATCATATCAATTGATATAACTCGGTATATTTAAGCAAAATATTAACATTATAAAGATACTTGACAATTAAAAATTGATACAATTAAAATAAATATTTTCAAATAATCTTTCATATATTAATATATAGAAATATTTTATATAGAAATATAAATATATAGGAATATTTAATCTTTAATATATAGGAATACTTTTATTATTTTTATTATTTTTATTCGATATATTTCATATATATATATATATATATATATATATATATATATATATATATATATATATGTGTATTATCGAATAATATTAACTAATTTTATTTAATTAAATTGTTGTAGTCATCAATATGGGTGTACGAAATATTTACTAATTATTTAAGCAACATATAGTAAAAATATCTTACACTTTCTATATTTGACTTGAATACATGCAAAAATTAATTAGTTCTATAATTAAGCTCGAAGGGAAAAAATTATCTCCCTATTAAAATATATGAAGTTTGTATTTATTTATATTTAAAAAATACTACTTAAAAACAATCAATATGGATTTGAAGTCAGTTTTTAAATCTAGTAAAATGAGAAAATTCTCATGTCTCTTATTCATACGAATTACCAATTCGTATCCAATGAATTTAGTTGGAATTGTACTTTTCCAATCAACGTCATCAATGATTGTATTTATTATTTTGGCTAAATGTTAATATTTGTTTAGAGGCGGCTAATAAATTATTCGTAGATATTTAATCCTTTGCTTATTAGGTATTTCCCATAGTGAATGAAACGCATTACTTTTAAGAAAGTAAAACTTTGTAATTTTATGAGAGAAACAAATTGCAAATGGTCTTTCCTTTTTATCATTAATATTTTCATATTTTAATGTTATTCAATAAATCTATTTGTTAAAAATACATTCTAATAGCATACGCTTACGCAATTAAAACTACAAATCAACGCATGGTAGATAATATTAAAAGCTTAAATAAAAATTCAAGTATGAAACAAGCAAAGGTCAAGGATAATTAATTTAAATTTTGCCTATAAGTTATCACATAATTATGTAACAGCAAATAAGCCAATGACGGAACTTTCGTTATATTTTATTGATATGTGCGCTTGAAAAATATCAGAATATAATGAGATGTAAAAAATTTTAAGCTTGAAATTACGAATAAGAAAAGTACAATGTAAAAATCATTGTGTGTATCTCGAGAGAATTTAAGCGAATTTTTTTATTTCATCCATTGCTAAATTATCATTAAAAATCTTCGATGTACACTAGAATAATAAACTGTACGTAAATAAAGATTATTTACAGTGTGAGAATCACATTAATGTTAAACGACAATTAAAAAATAAAATGAAATATTTTACTAAAACTATTATTTAGTATTATTATCTATAGTGGATTCTAGTGATATTTTAAAAGAACTTTGGATAATAAAAAACAAAAATATTTTATGCTTCATTTATGCATAATTACAGTATTTTTATATTTATATTTATTATGTGAATATTCATATGAGTAAAATTACTATTTTTTAACTACTATATATATACTTGCAATATAAATGATTTAGTTGTTGCATACCCCTTTTGCTTCAATGTTTAGTATATATTTCGTTATGTATAACATTGATTTAACATTATAATAATAGATAGATAATTTAGGCTTCCGTATTAAAAACTAAAGATTTTCAGACGAAAATTTAAATGTTTTTGCAAAATCTTGGTTCCTCTTATTTATCAAATAAATTAATATTACAATTACCATCTTTCCTTGTCTTTTCGTATTATTAAAATATATTGAAACATTCTCGGCTGAATTATGCCATTTATTTAGAGTTTGTACTTATAAATTTTACCTCTACATATAGATTTTATTAGTTTGAATTTTTCTCTTATGGAGCAAAGTTCTTGTTTATTTATGGCTTTATATGAAATAGGAATCCTTTCACGGAATAACGAACATCGATATAACTTTGTAAAAGCCATCAAGTTTGTAAAGAAATCGTGGAAACTGAATAAAATGTTTTTTAAACGGAAATGAGAAACTATTTCATTATTTTACCAACGATGAAAAAATTATCTCATGTCTTACGAATAAAACATCTTAATTATATATTTTAAAGTTCTAGCATTTCGTGCTACTAAAAAATAAAATCATGTAATTTTCGTTTGCATCTACGTGTTTATTATTTGCTTAGCAGCCACTTACAATTTTCTTTCCTCGTCAATACACGCCTAATAACGATATAATAAACTCAACTTAATAATTCATTGAGAAACTCTATCAGCATGCCAAATGATACTATAAACAGATAAGAGTCGAAATTACGAGGTCACCGCGGCCATTAAAGGAGCAATGAAGATGTTCGGATGAAGTTTAAAATTTATTTCGCGCGAAATGTCGATGAATAATGTATGAATTTTGCATAGCAAGTACGTACTCTTGTAAGCGAGATGTGTTAAAAGAAAAAAAGGAGCGTCGAACACTCGAGCAACATTTTTTTTTTTCCTTTTAAAACGAATAAGTATTTGTATTCATTGAATATTGTTGCGAAATGTTGACCAATGGGTGCTCGTTTATATTTGTAGCGAATGTTTAATCAATGTCTTAGGTTTAGATTTTTACAATTTAGTTGAATTGAAAATTATAATTGTGCTGTGCCTAGTCTGTGCGAGTAACGTCCTCGCAATTACCAATGAGCTTGTAAAAGTTTCAAATTTGATAGCTCGATAATTAATTACACGAAATATATGAAGTAAGAGAAAAATGATGTACTTACTATTGAAATTTCGTCGAGATTTCAAAATTCGATTATATTAGATATTCACAATATTATTTCTCCAAGAAATGGAGATTTTACTTGGCAGTTGTTAAATTACGAGTTCAGTACCATATTTTACAATCTTAAGTATAATCTTAATTTAAAAGCCTGTGCAACTACATTTATCAATAATCTCGAAGAAATTTTCTAATGCAGTTTACTTTTTTATTTTATTTCTCGCTCGTAATAGCATCGACGGCACATTTCAAATGTCAGTTCAAGTATAGAATTCAGGAATGAAATTACACATAATTCATGTATTTGAAATTATCTTTTATTCGTGCTTATAATAGAACAAAATATTATAGTCTGCACAGCCAAAGCCACACTGTGTCAAGTAATACATTGCTCCCTTCCATCGATATAGTTATAATCATTATTAATCAGATCTCGATACATAAACAACCCCGATATCTCAATAATAAATGTGTCCGGTGCTCGCTCTATCCACTCGATTCTCTTCATATTAAATTTATTGTTCCTGTAAATCAGCCGCAGCCTTAATATCTGCCTTAACTTTAAATTTTGACGGAGCCATAGCGAAGCTTCGAGGGCAGCGGCTCGTACATTCGCAGGCAGAAATATCCAGAAATATCCAGTCGGGACAGTCGTTCGTCAGCAATAACCATCGGCGGCGATCCTCAATCGTCGAAAACAATGCTGTCGACACCCTTGACAATCGCGTCCACAACATCGAACTTCCTAGACTCGTAGTCGCCGCCACTTCGATACTGCCAAGGCTGCCGGTGCCGATGACCATAATTATTTGCGTAAAGACCGCCGTAAGGATAAGGCGACTCTGGATATTGGAAGTTGGGGTAGCGAGAACCACCGCCAGCACCCGCAGAAGCTGCGCTCGAAGCTGCGGATGAGCCTCCATTACCTGTTACAACAACAATGCAAACGCGCGTGGCTAAATATCGTATTATGGTTTGTCAATAAAAATGATAAAAATTCATCGTTTCCGTACAATCGTGACTCTTTTGGAAATCTCAATTGGTTAAGTCGAGTTATTCGGCTAATTAATGATGAAATATGTAATAGATGGGAGAGGCGTTTATAGTTTACTGGAATATTGTTGTTACGATGTATTGGCATTAATAATGACCCTGATTGCCGATTGTAGATTTACGCGTTAAAGTGACAATCGAGCCCATAAAAGTAAGCAAATAATAATTAAGGTAACGTGTACAAGAAATTTTATTGGAAAACGTATCTTTTCTACGTAAATTTGAAGAGATGCCCCCAATGCTTAAAAATTTTAACCAATTAAATCAACAATTTTTACGCTAATGATAATTGCATTTGAAAGGCAATCAATGCTCCATGTATTCCATAATAATAAATTATTAATAGCGAAGAGTAAGATATGACGAAGCTCTAAAACTATGCAAAGATCAACTTAAATGTGTAGAGATAGAATATCGATGCAAGATCTGAGACGATAATATTTTATGATTTATCGCGGTTTCCTAAGAACTATTCCTTATAAGTATAAAATGTTCACCAAACGAATAATTCAATAATTAAAACTTCTAATATACAGCCGTTATAAAGGTTAATAGTTGTAGCTTCAAGGCTTTTCTCTAGGCATAGTAATTTCGTGACTAAGACTTATTAGAAGTGAAACATTAATAATTATTTAGATATTCTCAAGTATGAATGCGTCTCATCTCAGATTCTTAAAACTGCGTTATTTATCGAGTAAAATTGAAAGCCGAAGTAGTATTCAATAGCTCCCATGAAAATAAGACTTAAAATTATTCTCAAATCGAGTATCCCGCAGAAGCTTATAATATCACTTCTCTAAAATATATCAATTTAAATATAAATTATGATAATTTATAGAAATATCAAATTTTCTTTTGTGCTCGCTTCACAACATTGCAAACACACCTAAACCTATTACCTACTTTTTGGTTTTTGCTTTTTATAATTAATTGTAAAGTTATTCAACTATGTTTATGCAGAAGTAAGCTGTATTACTTAAATATTGAACATAATCATTTTGTAAAGAGAAAAAATTCATCGAAAATGCCCACTTTAACGCAACCTATTCATTAATCAATCAACGATATTATTGAAAAAACAAACTAATAGTATGCAATTACGAGCGATTCTAAAGCAAACAATTAGCAAACATTGTTTTTCTCGCAGTACCCTCGTGACGCTTTGACTAGGCAACAATACTCCAACAAATAAACAAATAAACAAAACCAGGTCTTGCCCCCCGGCTTCAAACAACAATCATAGGGAATGGAAAAGCACGTGGGCTTTATAAATAAAAAGCTCATTCCTACCGGCGGCGGCAGCAGCGGCAGCGGCAGCGGCACTCGCAGCTGGCCCTCCGTTCCCAAATCCTGTTCCTGCAGATGCTGCAGCTGCAGCCGCATTGGCCCCTCCGTTGCCGTACTGGGAGTTCAACGGGGCGTTGTTGTGGAAATGGCCATTTAGGGAGGGGTAGGGGTTGACGTTGTAGGACGGCCTGTCGTAATATGGGTTGAACCTGCGAAGAAAATGTTGATATGCATGACTGCCCTCGCCACTTTATCACCTAGTTTCACTGGCTTCTCCACCACGAATCATCGAATCGTAAATGCTCGAGTTTAAAATCGGCAATTAAATGCTATTTTAAATGGAAGGACTTTGAGCGAGAATTGCCGTTTTCCTCGAGTTTATAATGTAATATTAATATTAATGCTTTCATTTGTTGATGATTTAAGATTTCTGTTGTCTCCATTAACGAATCAAACGATTTTTCAGGATATTTTAAATGGTAAAGAAAGTTATTTGGTCGGATTGTGGGAGGAGTTGTGAATAAATTGCCACACCAAGTGTCCCGCGGAGCATTAGAAATTAATCGAGAAAACGGGCGGTGCGTATGCAAATTTATGAAAATGTTTTTGCACAATAGTTACTTTCCAAGACTCATCGTAAAAAAGCAAATTCTTATTGAAATATACGAAAATGCTCGAAAAGTAGCGAAATGAAACAAGACACTATTAATAACAGATTGATCAGAGCATTTGTGTATGAGCTGGCTAACTATAATCACACTATAATTGCATTATTAATTGCAATGTATGAAGTGTATCTTTAACGGTAAATTGTTATGACGTTGGGTGACTTGTTACGACAAACAGTTGTTTCAAGTTAAATTCATAGTTTTTGTTGACATTAAAGGATATTTTCCTAATGAAATTTTAATGTATTTATTCATATTTCTTTACATTACAACAGCAATCTTAAATAGAGTATCGTGATTCATGGTGGAAATTTATATCGTAAAATCAGGGAAAATGAGATATAATTTCTTATGCTCACGGAAAGACGTCAATAAAATATTCACCAAAATACAGAAACTTTTTCGAGATTTTATGAAAACACTTACTATTCAATTATTAAAACCGGATATATTAATTTTACGCTTTCTTGGAATAAATCAGCTAATGCTACTTTACAAAGATTCATTATGAATAGAATATACATATAACTAATACTTCAAAAAATTGATACACATATATATATATATATATATATATATATATATATGAATATAAATATGTACAGTTGTAAGAATATTTTCTTTAGCTTTAATATAAAATTTATAGATTATTTACAAATATTAATGCACTTTGCATTTAACCGATTATTGAAATTTTAAAAACGTATATTTTCAATGTGAAATAATTTATATAACGCTCTTCTGATGTTTATTATTTAAGATGCGGCCTACTTAAAGCCAGTTTTAATACATGTTTACTTCATATTTTCACTTAATGTAATGTGAAAAGGATAATATTAGTTCCGAAAATCTGTAAGTCCTTAATATCGAATTATTTTTCTGAAATAGAAAATTAAAAAAAATTCCCTCCTTTTTTTTTGAATAATAAGCAAAGTACCGAAATTATTATTTGATAGTCTGTGTTGCTACTAAGCATTGACAAATTGACGAATATTAATTCTAAAATGGCTCGATTAATAATATTAAATCTTACTAATTTGTATAGCTTTTAATATCAAGATTTTATAGCAAATATTCTACTTAACGCTTGAGATTTATTAGAAATTTTCACCTCCCAGTGACATAAATCTATTCTCTTTCCTTGATCAATATTTAAAAACACTGACGTACAAATTGGCAATAAACAGTATTTATCGATGCCACGAGAAGAAAGAGAGAAGGACGAAAGACAGTAGGAAGAGAACAAATGTAATTCGACACTTACCCTTGACTAGGATAACGATTGGGGAAATTTTGTGAGCCGTAGCCGTCGTAGTCGTCCACGTATAGCGACAACGGCGACCTGTTGCCATTGGAATTGGCATTGGCATTGGCATTGGCTTGGGAGTTGCCAAAGCCATTAGAAAAAGCGGAACTTTGCGCCTTCGCCTCAACTTCATCCGGGAAATAAAAGCCTCTTCCGTGCACTTGATTCACAATAATATATATATATATATATATGATTTATCAATTTGATTTGCCGATTTTCGCTAGCCCAATAAATCCCAATGACATGTACCCGCTTTTATCTCCATTCATTTACAATCACAAAAATGCCTAGTTGCCTCGTTCGATTCGCAAACATTAACAAATAGTACGCATTGTGTGTGTGTGTATTATAGCTGTTTGTGTGTCATCACTGTATATTTAGTTGAATGAAACTTTGTGCTGTGAATGATTGACCGTTTGAGCTTAAGAACTCGGAGACATTAGAAATTGTCTTTTCCTATTGCAAAAGTCGTCGATTTTACTTGAACGTAAGTTTCTATTCTAAATTATACATTTCTATTCTAAATTATACATTTCATATTCTCAACTAATATCTTTAACTACATATTGTATTAATATTATTTGCAGTATTAAAGTCATTATTAAATTGCATTAATTTATAGTCTTTAATGTTTGAATATGAATATAGAAACTTTCTCTACTCATTAAATTACAGCCGATTCTAAAACTAGTCGTTTCTGTAATTCTGTCTCATATTAAATTCATAATTTATAATTTAATCGCACATTAAGTTAAATTAATTGTATTGTAAATAGGTGGATTCTATTAGATTTAAATAAAATCGGTCACTTAGGGCAGGAATAATAAAGCTTCTGGTAAATTTATCGACAAACAGGGCAGTTGATTATTGAGAAAAATACATTTGAACAATTATTCGCATTAACTTGCCTTACTAAATTTATCCTCAATTCGAAATTCGGGGATCTCGAAATTGCACGACACACACACACGCGCGCGCGCGCGCACACGCACACGCACAAGCACACCACGAATGTTAATGTTTGCAAGTAGAAAAGAATGTTTTCGTGTCACATTAAGCCGACTCGAAAGCTGATAAATCAGGTATCTTTGAGCGTTTATGAGGCGCATTTATGAGATTGCACGGGAGAAGCGGACAAAGAGAGAAAAAAAAAGATTTACCAATGGCTACGCTAAGGTAGAGGCAGCAAAATATCAGGGTCCACTCCATTTTTAGCGACTATTGTCAGTCGTGTAGGATGCTCCTTCCTCGGCGTTCTCAACTTGCTCTCGACGCTTCAACTCGGGGCTCGATTTTTTCTTCAAGTCTGGAGAACCGTGGCTCGGAGGCACAAAAAAGGCAGGCAACCCGTCAACGCAATGACAGGTTCGACGTTCGACTGGTCGGTCATCGAAATTCTCCCCCACCTTTATACACCTCGACGAAGTGGCTCTTCTCTATCAAAACGCGTGTCCAGAAACATTTCAAGTGGCCGAGAGCAGCGAGCGGAGATTTTCGGGCAAGGTTGGACTTTCCATGGCAAGGCTATTGAAACTGACGCAATCGGGCCTCCCTGTCTCCTCCTTCCATCCAAGTGAGTTCGCGCGTGACGCGTCCCCGGTCCTTGCCTGCAGGCCTTTGGAATTCCCTGACATTTCTCGGTTTTCGCGGAGGTAATGAGCCCGCGCATACACTTCTTGGAAGCACATGGACTTGTGCCTAGCGATACTCGCCGCTCAACTTGGCCTCGTCCACACCCGCTCCATTCAGAATATTCGATCTAACGTTGAATCGTCGAATCGTCGAACTTATTGACTTGCGATTGGGGCAAAAGCTTGCCCAACAATCCTTCTTTCTGTCGGCTCCCTCATTATTACATTTCCAACTCTTTCTTACTGTCCCTATTGTTGGCGAGAGAAGTAATGTTTGTGTCAGCCGGCAGCTAAATAATTTGCTGAAATGTATTAGTTAAATGAGTGTACAAATGAAATTTGGATTTGTCAATGGGATTTGAAATAAAAGTTCCTGGATACTAAAAATACTTTGCTTTTAAAGTATTATATTTGAAAAATTATTTAAAGATACTCCTGTGTTTAAATATGAATTAGCAGGTCAATGTGTACTGCTGTTTCATTCGAGTTTTTTCACCTTTAAGTAACAGAAATTTTCATTTAAAGCATATATATAGAAGCATACGTATATTTCCTCTTCAATTCTAGTTTTCAAAGGAATTATTTAGTGTAGTTGTACCATTATTCATTTAAGAAGTCAATATATTATTACTTGTATATTACAAGCTACTATTCATAATACTGAAATTGAGAAGAAAAAAATCTTTTATTTATATTTGTTTTGAGAACTTAAAGTATTACTATTAAGTCAAATCAGTTTGTAAATTTTAATGATAAATTTTAATGAATTAAAATGATAAATCAATGTACAATTCATTAGCTTGATTTTTAATTGCTTATCCGTTTAAAATACGTGAATTTTAAAACATAATTAGTATTGTACGCACTTGCTTTTCTTTCTATATATTTCATTTTCTGTTAAACAAACTTTTTCTCATACGCTTGACAGTTTATGTCCATCGGTAAAAGTAATACGATAAGCAGAATGTTAATAATAATATATTATTTTCATGTCAATATACTGAATATACAGATGTCAGTGAATGTTAATTTACTATCCACGTCGATGTCCTAAACGCGAACAATAAAAGATGATTTCCTCAATTTTTAAAATTAAATAGTACGCAACATTTGCATTCTTTGTTATTAAAATTTCATTATAATTTACATATTGTATTTGAAAAAAAATTAAAATTGTTCACGATGATATTTCATTAAATTGACATGAGATGTTCATGAAACAATATTATGACGGAATAATTGTTTTAAATTTAATTAAAGTTTAAATTAGAAGCAAACAAATTGTAAATATAAAATAAATGCAAAACTTTTCACAAACGTTAATGATTATTTAAGCAATATATCTTTATTTATTTGTTTATGTAAGATTAAGAAAGTTATGGTACATTTTTATAAAACTTTTGAAAAATTTTTTGGAAATTTAAATGACGATATAAATATATGGGACTCAATATCCAAAATGTATATGAAATTATATCACGTGGCTAAATTTTGACAGACGAGTACAACTTTTACAAGATCTTTCAATTCTATCACTTTTACCTCTGCCGAACGGGCGTTGATAAGTTTCCTGTCCATCGTAATCTTTCTCCGCGATAACCACACCCGCGGTTCCACACATAGTTTCTCTCGTAATATTTTCTCCCGTAATCTCCGTCAATGTTGCTTCAAACATATATTCTCCAAGATATTTCCTGTGACTGTGTATGCTCTTTCCCAGTCTCGTACTGTTAAACATCCTATCCACTGGTGAGCATAAAATAACTTTAATTAGTTCTAGAATAAATTATATATAGAATAAATAAAGTAAATTTTCTCAGAAATGATAAAAATTCGCCTTTATATAATCCCACTTTCTTAAATTAACATCGATCTTTTGTAATACTTTTAACATTGATATTCTCATTTATTGAGGTTGTGGATACGAAATAGATTGGCCAATTAGAGAAGTAAAATTGGTAGGTACACTCGGCAAGATTACAACAATCTACATATTTAATTACACTATATACGCATGAATCAAACTAAAAAGAGAAAGCCGAATGAATAGCTAACTTACAACGAATATCTTCTTCGGTGAGCAATTCTATTCATTTCATTCACGTTCGTCGAACTAAACAAATATTCGTTCGGTTAAAATATTTTAATTTTATTCAAATTCATATTAGTAAATAGAGTGGACGATTGATTATTATTATTATTATTATTTCTTAATTTTTTTTCCGTATAACAAAAAAAAAAAACTGCAAACTCAAAACTTTCAATATTTTTAGTAATATCACAATAATAGAAAAAAACAAAAATCGACAGTGATTTTTCACATATAGTACGTTAAATAATATGTACATTTAGCATTTAATGTATAATCCTTGTGAGAGTGAAAATGTAATTTGCACTTTTAATTAAGAGGAATGCCTCATCCGAGACAAAAAAAACAATGAAAACACAATACAGGGTGAAATTATTTACTGGCAAATAAATGAGAAACGTGGATAAAGAGATTTCTAACCGATCAATATGAAGTTATGATAACAGTGTAAGAGAAACTTAAAAGACGACCATATGTGAATAATGATATTCGAAGAAGACACTTTCATTACATTAATAATGTGTAATCGATGATATGTATCATTAATAAATACTGTCTTTTATTAGATATTATTTTCTTTTATATTATTTGATGAATTCAATTCCAATTATGCTGAATATTTCGATAATATAATATACAAATTGAATATATTTCCAGGAATTTCTAAACAAACAAAGCTATAATCTTAACATCATTACCCACTTTATACTTATAACTTTAATTAAAAATATCCATTGGTATAACCGGTCGGATGTAAATTAAAATTCAATCCAACACGTTCAATAACAATGTTAAATACAAATAATATTAGTAATAAAATTAACCTTTTTATTTTACGAATGAATACATTTATACACAACAAATATAAAAGCTATGAAATTCATTAATATTTCTATACGTTGAAATTGAAGTATTTTTAAAAGTGAAAAGACCGAGCAAAAAATTTCTTACTCATTCAGCTCTTTTATATAAGTTTTCTCTGGGCAAAGAAAAGGCGGATATTATTCTAGTAAGCAGGCGCCTTTTTTAAATTGAAAAATTCTCTGATCGATGAATTTAAATGAAGATGATAATTCAAAATGTTTGCGAATAAAAGTAATAAGCTCTTGTAAGATATTTAAAAGAATATGATCGGATTAAAACTCAATACAGTAAATATACTCTTTGTAATTAATAATGTATTGGAAAATTCATAACATAGTATGTAATTAGCAGATAAACAAGTTTGCTTCGATCAATTTATACATTTCTTACATTAAATAATACTGAATGATCTGATCGATAGTAGGATCAATCTGTAGTGCATCATCAAGTTTTACAGTTTCAGAGATAAAAATTATAATATACATTATTTTTTATAGAAAAGATGTATTAAAGAGTAATTTAATATAATATTGTCATAATGTAACAATAACATCTTGAAAGATCCTAAGGTAAATTTGTAATATCTTAATTATTTTAAGATGGTTGTTTGTGACATTAAGTTTCAAAATTAACTTTGGTAACGAGTATTTCAGTACATTGGTATGTAAATAATCGTATACTTTTGAAATTGTAAAGAATAATAAATATAAAAATTAGATATTTTAAGAGTAAATATCATAATCAGCATATGAAAGCACAAAGAAATTATATACATTAAATATAAAATATATCAAAATTATTATTAAAATTGTCGTTAGTCCTTGAAATTAAAATGTTATTACCTAGAATTCGATATATTCAATATCAGATATTCTATACAATATGTAAAAATCAAATTGCTTAATAAAAATTGACACATTACTTCAAAAATCTAATTGCAATGTCTTTTTCTTTTTATTCTATGATTTCAGAAGAATATTGAAAAATTTTTTAAACAATTATTGTTCTAATGACAATTTTCTTATTTTGGCTTTTGACGTTCTTCATAACAATAGACTTTACATACTACAACATTGTCTCTTTTATGAATTTATGATACAAAATAATGTACAAATTTGTATTAGTATATTTGTTAAAAATATGCAAATTTTTATTTTGTGCTTAGTGACTTAACTATCGAGATACTTTTAAAATAGATCGCGTATAAATGTTGTATTTAATGTTTTAGTGAATATTATGGTTTAATTATTTTTTCAGAATCGCTTACTTTTATGTCATACAGACAGAAATTAATTGAACTTCATTTAAACTACACTATTTATCAATATAATAAGTGTTGAATAATTTAATTTAATTTACAATGTCTAAATTAAAATATGTCTTTATTGAGTAAATGTTAGATCATTTGTATGGACAAATGTAAAAGCGAAAAGAATTGATATATTAATATTTAAAATTATAGCTCACCATTTTGAAAATAATAAAGATAACGTAAAATGCATAGATACTTTGATATTCACAAATTTCGTTATATATTTCATTTTTTATGTTAGGATTTTTTTTTATGTTTTAAATGTAAAATAACTAGTGTTTGAAAAAAAATTAATTCTGTTCATTTATTATTTCGCAATTAACATTAATTGCAATTAAAAAGATATTCTATGATATTTTACTCGAAAAAACATTAATTTACAGTATTTAGTATAATTAAAAATTTCATTAAAAACATATAATCTATACTTTATATTAGCAAACATGATAATATTATTACAATTGACAATAATTTTTATATTAGCTTAAGTTATTAAAGTTTTATAATCTTTGAGTATATAAAATATATACTCTAAACTCTAAAAATATCTATTTACTAAAGTTAAAATTACAATTTAAGTTTATATAAGAGTTATTTTGAGTTTATATGAAGTTTATTTAAATCTTAAAATGTGTATGATCATTCTTATCGTATTGGATGATCAGTTTTAATTTTAATATACATATATATATATGTGTAAATTAGAAAATATATGCACATATATTCGAAAATTTATTCGAATTTCAAAGATCAATTAATTTTTTTTAAAAGATGAATAATATTCTATTATGCAGTATTTTATTATATTATTATAATATATAAAATAACACTCGTTTTTTCAACATACCTAATGTATGTGAATTTAATATGAAATTTGGAAATAAAAAATTACTCCGTCTGTTATATACAATTTATTATTCATATGTTAAAACTTAAAACTTTTATTTTCAGGATTTACAGAAAAATGAAAATTATTATTAATGATAAATAAGATATTTCTTTTAACAGAATTTTATTATTACATTATGCTTGTTAAAGATTATAATTCAACAGTACAATATATTTTCATGAAAAACATACAACTTGTATAAAAATTATTAATCATAACAAAAGAAAGACATACAACAGAAGTACATTAAAATATTTATACATTAATTATAACATTCCGTACATATGGGAATAATTACATATAAATATTAGTAAATAAATAAAGTAAAATGAATATATAAGTATATAAGTTAGGTAATATTTACTTAAAACTATTAATTACGTGGTATTGTAAAAAAAAAAAAATATATATAAAAATATATATAATTAAATGTAATATTACATAGAATTATATGTGCTATGATAATTTTTGCTGGTGTTTGCATTATTTATTTCTTATTTGTATAAATGGGATTAAATGTATTAGCAATAATTGGCCATGGCGCGCGTATTTTTATGATAGGTATAGTTCCATTTGTTTGTACATTTTCACTTCCGGGACCAAAAGAACCTGAAATGGTCCTAATAATGAAGGGATTATTAGGATCATCCGATTTAATTTCAGTAATAGTATCGGAAGGTGAAGTTATATTATTTAACAATGGTCCTAGCAGACCCGGAAGAAATGGATTTGACGAGAAATTCGATGTTACTTCAGGATTGTTTGATGTAGAGCCAAGTCCAGAATTCAGTGGTGTTGAGAAAAATGGATTCAAAGGTAAAGGCATATGAGGAAAACCTTCAAATGGATGAAAAGGTACAAACGTGGAGAGATCTTGAGAGGGAGTAAAACGGAAAGATAGAGGAGGTTGTCCGTAAGGCGGAGCAAGAGGGAAAGGCCAGCCAAGTGTACCCTCGTTAGGTCCAAATGGTTGATAATTATCTTCACCTTGACCAGGTTTATAAGCACCTTGCCATCCATTATCATCTGGATCTGGATAATGATATTTACCATCATCCATTTTTGGAACAGATGTACTTGAATCAAAATTGGGTTTGAAATTATTATCAAATACAACTCTTATATTGGATGATGATGAATTTTTAACGATAGAAGGCATTCTGAAAAAGGGATTAGGCGTGGGTTCTAATGTCGATGAAACCTGCGGTTCTTTATTTACGGAAGGTGGAGTTTTACTACGACCAGGCACTTTTATTGGACGTTGAATTTGCGATTTTGGTGATTGTTTACACGATTCGTGATTATTCATTTTTGGATTCTCAGAATCAAAATCATCTGTATTTGGCAGATTAATTTTCGGTACTATAGATATGATATCTGGTGTCTCTGATGAATCACTCTCTTTTTCTTTTGGATTATCCTGATTCGATTCTTTTGGTTCAGTCTCATCGTTTTCTGGTGATGGTGTTGTTGGCTTAATCTTTTTGGGGTGTTTCTTGGCTGGTTTTTTAGGCGTCTTGTTTTTTGGTTTTGGAGGTGGTTCTTCAGATTCTTCAGGTTCATCTGGTGTTTCCGTATCCTTTTCTTCTTCTGGTTTATCTTCGTCTGGCTCTTCTAGTTCAGTCTCATCATTTTCAGGAACAGGTGTTGTTGGCTTATTCTTTTTAGGTTGTTTATTTTGCGGAGGCTTTTTAGGTGGTTTTTTAGGAGCTTTGTTTTTTGTTTTTGGAGGTGGGTCTTCTGGTTCATCTGGGGTTTCAGGATCCTTTTCTTCTTCTGGGTTATCTTCTTCTGGTTCTTCTGGATCAGCATCATCATCTTCTGGTGACGGTGTTGTTGGTTTATTCTTTTTAGGTTGTTTGTTTTGCGGAGGTTTCTTGGCAGGTTTTTTAGGTGTCTTGTTTTTTGGTTTCGGAGGTGATTCTTCTGGTTCATCTGATGTATCAGGATCCTTATCTTCCTCTGGATTATCTTCCTCTGGTTCTTCTGGTTCAACTTCATCATCTTCTGGTGATGGTGTTGTTGGTTTATTCTTTTTAGGTTGTTTACTTGGCGGAGGTTTCTTGGCAGGTTTTTTAGGTGTCTTTTTCTTTGGTTTTGGAGGTGATTCTTCTGGTTCATCTGGGGTTTCAGGATCCTTTTCTTCCTCTGGATTATCTTCTCCTGGTTCTTCTGGTTCAGCATCATCATCTTCTGGTGATGGCGTTGTTGGTTTATTCTTTTTAGGTTGTTTACTTGGCGGAGGTTTCTTAGGCGTCTTTTTTTTTGGTTTCGGAGGTGATT